>JAOBYE010368313.1:0-14691 GCA_025403585.1 Parazoanthus swiftii
CCCGCAAATTTCGTAAACTTGGACTCTTAAAAGCCAAATTTATGAGACAAACGCGCTTATGGCTGTTTTTTTAGTCGTTTAGATTAACGGTAGCACCAACTGTTACGATAAACCTATTCGGGTTTTTTTCATCGTCTTATTTCCTCCAAATGCAGACCTTTTTGGGTCTGTGGGGGGGGGGGGGGAGGGTGCAAATGTACCCCCTACACCCTCCTGCCTACAGGTCTAGGTCAGTAAAAGATTCATGATTGCGTACAGAAATACAATAACTTAATACTGTGGGCTGCTGTGAAGTACAACATACTGTATTTATCATTACTAACAGCTTTACAGAAAACTCATTTATTCCTTATAACTAAAAAAACCTATCAAAAGCCACACTCAAATTTGAACACAAATTATTTATTTGTGTAATAAGTAGACCTCTTAATATTTCAGTTATCAGATCAAACAAGGTTCTTACATACTGTATAGAGCTCTAGATACTGGGGGGTTACTACTGGGGGGTTATAGTTAGATGCCAGGGGAGCCGTCATATTTTTTAGGGGTTGAAATTGGCAATCTGATATTTTTTAAGGGTTTTCTCGGGCAAAACCAATCTTGAGAATACCTGGTATTTTTAGGGGTAATTTTGGTTAAAATAATGACGATACACTCACAAAATGTTATGAGAACAGTGTATTTGATGGATACTGCTAGCAATAAATGGTATTTGACTTTTATATTACTGAAACATTGCATTTCAAACACAATATATAAGCCAGAGAGGTATATTTTTGAGTAGCAAAATCTGAGGGTCAGGTGTTTTTTGGGGTATTTATTAAAGTTTTCAGATGAGCTCCCCTGACATTTTACAAAGAAGAGGACCCCCCCCCCCCAGGTAAATTTCCTTCTCATCAGATTCATTTGGAAGTGGGGGAGGATGGAGAGAGCTAGGAGATACTGTATATAAAATATCAGCTGCTCTCAACACCTTGGGGTGAAAACTCATTTAATGTTTAAATAATTATATACTGTAGTTACACGACTATGCATATTATTAAAAAAATTATTCTGTTCTTGTATATACCTTCAAGAAAGTCAAAATTGAGAATTAATACACTCAATATTGATTACTGTCTGAAGGTGAGTTTAAAAAAATAAGGTCTGACCTCCAATAAACCATATTCTGTGTCTCCACTATACAGTTACATGTATTTTATATGATGAAAACAAAATACTGGTAGGTTTTAGTTTATAGGTCCTAAGTTTTATGACCATCTGTTTCAATTCCTATGAACATTATAATTCAAAAAATTAATAAGCATACACTGTACCACTATTAAAACAACCATGATGAGGTTTTTCTTGTCCCTCCAGAATTTAACTCCTGAAGCAAAAGACCACACATGGAATATCCTGAGGCTGAACACAAAGAGGCAGAAATACTCCAGCAACATTGTCGCCTAATGTGGACAGAAAACATTAGGAGAACATTTACTGATGATGCCAGCATCTTGTGAAATATTGACATTATGACTTATTTCTTTATGAGGTTAATTAGAACCAGTGTCCCCAAGCTTAGGCTGTTGCTTTATAACATCATATAATATTTTTATTATTATATGGCTGATTGATTTTGCGAGCTGTGATTGGTCAATTTCAGGTCTGTCAGTAGCCATACAGACCTCTAGTTCTGGAGCGGCTGTTGTTTACAGCCTCACTTGCTTCAAATAATTAACAAAGCCATATAATAAACATCTTATTAACCCTGTTTTCTTGGTCTGTACAGCAAGTTGCTGTAAATGCTCTAAAAAGCCCCCGGGGGCTTATTAAATTTCATGCCTTCCAGAGGGAGGGCTTATTAAAGAGGGGGCTTATTAGAGAGGGGGCTTATTAGAGAGAGGGGCTTATTAGAGAGGGAGGCTTATTATTAGAGAGGGGCTTATTAGAGAGAGAGGCTTGTTATTAGAGGGGCTTATTAGAGAGGGGGGCCTATTAGAGAGGGAGACTTATTGTAAGAGGGGGCTTATTAGAGAGGGGGGCTTATTAGAGAGGGAGGCTTATTATTAGAGGGGGCTTCTTAGAGAGGGGGGCTTCTTAGGAGAGGGGCTTATTAGAGAGGGGGGCTTATTAGTGAGGGAGGCTTATTATTAGAGAGGGCTTATTAGAGAGGGGGGCTTGTTATTAGAGGGGGGCTTATTAGTGAGGGAGGCTTATTATTAGAGGGGGCTTATTAGAGAGGGGGGCTTATTAGAGAGGGAGGCTTATTAGAGAGGGAGGCTTCTTATTAGAGGGGGCTTATTAGAGAGGGGGGCTTATTACACTGTAGAGAGGGATGCTTATTTTTAGAGGGAGGCTTATTAGAGGGGGAGGCTTATTATTAGAGGGGGGCTTATTAGAGTGGGGGTTATTATTAGAGAGGGGCTTATTTAAAACCTCCTGATAAAAGGAAGTCACTGGAACTTATTAAGTGCCATGAGCAAGAAAGCAACTAATGATTAGAAGGTTGAGTGAATAGTACCAGTTGCATACTGCAGAAAACTCAATTTTCCCACATGAAAATGTAAAGAACAGGAATATAATACATGCCCCACTTGCAAAGGCATGCCACAATTGAACTTTACTGTTTGTTTTGACCTTTTCATTTTTTGTCTCTCTCAGTCCTTCCTTTGTATTTAAATGACACTTTTTTAATATTTCATTTTTTATTTTCTTTACTCAGAGTAACCCCCCTTTTATTTTCCAGTTAACTCAAACAATATCAGAGTTCTTTGTTCAAGCAATACTTTGTAGTTTTAAGAGGGCATCGACAAATCAAAAAGAATTAAATAACATCCAATGGATGTTGGGGGGGGAGGGGGTTTAGCCGTGGGTGTTATGGCAAAACTTTTTTAGCATTAAACAAACTTATGTCTAATTAATTAGTAGCTTGATTAAGTGCGGAATGGATGTTATGGGGGAGGGGTTTTCAGGATAACGCCCATTGGGCGATATTTTAAAATTTTCAGATTTGTCAATGCCCCCAAATGTAACCTGCTGACCAAAAAAATTAAAACAAAAAAAATTGACAGAACTTTATTGAACATAAAATAAAATGGACATATATGAAACAACCACAAATTTAAGAAATAAAAACATGTCTAAAATTACTTGTTTTTAATATTCATAACACATCAACAACGAGTTTCCGGTCAAAAGAAATTTACAATTTGATCAACTTTAGAACTCTTTTGGCAAAAATTAAGTGTGTCACTCTGGATTTCAATATCGCAAACCCAAACAAAATATTTTACTGTAAGCGATGATCAGGAGAACTTCGTGCAACTACAGCCCCAATACAGGCAAAACAATCCCATATGACATAATGATCTTACCCAGTAGGGCAGGGCAAGGCCTGGCACAGCCGGTTCTTCGAACAGAGCCAGGGATAGATCCAGAAAAACCACGAAATAGACGAAAAACCGCAACATTGGTAGATTGTAAAACTTGTATAGCCTACGGGATGCAAGGAAAATTCAGTAAGATGAAATTTTGTCTTATATATACTAATAATATACGATTGGATATATAAACAATGAAATCGCCAAATGAAAATGATTGTGACTGTCACTGTGTCCCTGATTGAACATTTTTAAATTTCACCTGAGTTCCCTCGGAGTTGTGCCGAAGTATCCACATCGCCCACATTTCGCTTCATCCACGTACACACTGGCTAATAGCAGTTCCTTCAAGATAATAACAATATATTGGAGTTTTCTAAAGTACATGAAGTGCAACGATTCACCACAAACACGTGCCAGTTTGTGACAAGTACGGTACCGTGTCTGTCAGGGGACTGTCTTTTGTTCGCTTCTCCTTGGACATCGACTCGCTGCAGAGATCGATGCTGACTGAATCCATTTCTCGACTATAGCTCACACTTTGAGATCGAATTAGGTTTGTAACATCATCGTCTTTCTCCCACTGCACATGAAAAGTGGCCATGACTTGCAAGCTCGTATTTCAAGTCTGTTTTTATTCCAAGCAGTGCTGTGTTTGCACTGTCATGTCACTTGAGCCTTGAGGCGAGTGACAGGAAACAGCCTCGTTTGCATGACTTGCTGATTTCCAGTGCAAAAAAACATAACAATAACAAAAAAAAAATTTAAAAATTCATCGTGCCTCGTTCCCATGTTAGGAACCAGGCAAACCGCTCACTTCCGCTTTTCACTTTCACTTTCCGCATTTCAGTTTGGTGCGTTGAAGTTTGAAGTTCGACCGAGCTGATAAAGCTATCTTGGCAGTAGTACCTAGAGAGTATATTTGTTTCAAAAAGCGAATAAGTGCTGAAACTATTTAGTATTCGATATTTGGCCATGTACGTATTTGACGTATTTTAAAACACGCGACAAAGCCGAAGGAAAATGAGAGCTGCTGGGGTAAGGCAAAATTATATAGTACGGCTTAGTTACATGTTATGTGTGAGGGATTATATACCTCAGTTTCTGTTATGAAGAATACTTTGTACCAAATGAAGTTGCGTAGAAATCTAAACGAATCTATAACATCACAACAGAAATTGAAGCAGCAGAACAAATCTGTTCTGTGCAAAACTCCCTCTAGGTATGTACTCAGTACAATGTCAGTATATCGTTATATGGCAGTCATCTTGGTCGTAGTAGTAGTGGCTTCTGCAATGTCTTTTTCTTGTGTCAATTGAGCCTGAAAGTCTCCACTGAGTGGGCACTGCGAAGATGGTTAGGCAGGTTGTTCCACTCAGGGACAGTCCGTGTGAAAAAGGAAGTTCTGTTACTGTTAGCAGTAGTTCTTGTTTGTCAGAATAATCCTGAAGGTCCTGAAGCGGTGCAGACTTGTTGATCGCCTGTTAACACGTCCGCTGATAATTAGTTTTGATGAGTCACCTCTCTCCTCTGCAGGGGTCCCCTGCGGTTAGGCGAGGTCAGTGAACATATTGGAGGACTGGGGAAGAAAAAGGTGAGCGCACGCGAGGAGTCGGAGGAGAGAGAGGCGGGAGGTTCTTATGCGCCTGTCAATGTAAACCCCACCCCGGAGAAGTGTGGGGCATAGTTTGGATTGATTGGGGCTTTGGCATGCCATTTTGCCAAGTGAGGTGGGGAATTTGTACTCATTAGTGCTTTAAATTCGTTGTGCCCACAGGGGTGGGGGATAAGTGTTTTGTTTGGTTATATGCAATTAACTGGACCTCAATACTTCAGATCTGTTGGTGTTCGATGTCTATTTGTGTTTAGACTTTATATTATCCAGTATACAATTATAAGCTCACAGTTATAGTGTTTTCGCTTACTTGTTGTGGTAAATTGAATGTACTAAATAGTTTGATGTATGTTGCTTTTGTTTTGGATGTGTACCGAGGTATGTACAGTGTATTGAGTGTATGCATGATTTAGCAGAAATATTTGCCTTTTGTTCTTTTGTTTCTTGTATAAAAGGGCATGTGTGTGTACTGGCAGTGGTCGATGTTTGTGTAGTGTATGAAGTGTTTGGTATGTTAAATTACACGAGTTAACTAGTGTGAGTTCTGGGGCCGGGGGGGTGCTTCAGGGTGAAAGTGGTAGGGATGACTGTCGGGAAGCTCAAATTTCTTCCCAAAAAAATACCTAGTGGAAAAAAATTTCACCCTAAAAATACTCCTCGCTTCTTGAATACCCTAAAAAATACCTGAATTTATCTTCAGTGTACCGTTTTAGCTCAAATAACCCCTAAAAAATACCAGATTTTCTTCAAAGTGCTATTTTTGCTCAAAAATACCCTAAAAAATACCAGATCGCCGATGTTATACCCTAAAAATATGACGGTCATACCTACCATCCAATTATAAGGAGTACCCCCCCCCCAGGGTTCTGGGGCTAAGTCAATTTGACCATTTTATGAGGGACTTTTAGGTACACAAAAGTGTGTTCTGCAATGGATGGGTGAAGGTCTGGGTAGGGTACATGTATGTAATTATAATTATATATTTTGCACCAACCCTTTCTAACTACATTAGGTCTGACCAGTGTTTGTGAATAGATAAGGTTAAATGATTTGGATAACTGAGATGCGTGGAAGTGTCCCTCTGTTGTCAAATAGAAGAGGGTTCTTTATCTTCTGTTCATGTGGTAGGCGTAATGGAGAAGAGGACATGATTGTTTGCAATGGACCAATTAAGCTGTGTCATGAAGTTTGGCTCGAGGGTCGCAGAATTAATGTTCATGTTTGGTTAGAGGGGGGTAGACAGATTTAAAGAATGTGCACATGCTCTAATTGGATGAAGACATTTGTGTCATGTAACATGGGTTTGAAGTTCAGACAAGCTCTATGTCCTTATCAAAGCTGATTATTTTTATGAAAGTTTTTTCACTTTTGCACAGTGAAAATCATTAAACCGGAATTTGAAATATTTAATTGAAAACTGCTTCCAGAATAAAAAACCTTCTTAGATGCAGCATTAAATAACTATAGAAAAAATTTTTAGATACAGCAATAAAAAACAAATTAAAAGAAAGTTTATATAACAGTATTTCCATGTGTTACAAGTTTCAATACAGTAATTTTAATAACTACAGTGACCTTCTTGTTTACAGGTTGTATTAAACTGAACTATGGCAACTGCGGCAACTGCTCCAGCATTGTCATCAACAAAAGAGAAAAACAATTATGCTCGTGTAAGCCGTTTGCTTGTTGATGGTGGAACACAAGCAGTGAGGAAAGTGTTTGATACATTTCACCCCCCTGGCACTCTTCACACAGAGCTCAGTAAGCCAGCCGTGCACAAGATTCTTAAGTTGTTGTACAACAAGAAAATCCTCAATCCTACACAATGGGGAAACTTGTACCCAGCCATACCAACCAGTGTCACTTCTGCTAATTTTGACATCACCCTCTTGTTTTCCCTCCTGAGGAACATTTGTCCCCTTACCCCACCCGGGTCAGGATGGAACAACATGCCCGCATCAGGGGATGTTAGTACTGAGGCCGACCTGGTACGAATCAGATTGTACCGTAATGCTGTGTATGCCCATGCTAGCAGTACTTCCCTGACAGACACTGCTTTTAAGACCTACTGGAACGAGATAGGCCAAGCTGTAGTGAGGCTTGGCGGTAGAGATTTTAAGGCAGCCATCACAAAGTTCGAGCATGAGTGTATGGACCCAGACTTCGAGGAGCATTACGTCACACTTTTGAAGCAGTGGTGTGATAATGAAAGCAGCATTAATGAGAAACTGAATATTATAAGTGAGCAGTTAAAGAACTTGACTACCCATCTTGAAGCAAAAGTGGTCTGCCATGAAGGAATGCAAACAGAAGGTAATTACAAAATTTTAATGTTTATGCTTTTCAACTAACAGTTCCAGCGAATCTCTTTCCCCTTTTGGGGAAGTTCATTTGATATGACAAGGGGAAGGGGATGAAGATATTGAGAAGGGCTCCAAAAACTTTAGACCCTTGAATGGGGGTCTCTAAAAAAACTGTTGGGCTAGGAGAGGGGGGGGGTGGATACTTGAAGGGAGTCTCTGAAAAAAACTGTTAGGCTAGGAGAGGGGGGGGGGTGGCTTTGAAAATGTTTATACTTCAAATTAAAGACCTGTGCAACTCAGCCATATCATGTGATTTACAGATACCGGTATAGCAAAAAGGTCATCAATAATGGTAACACTCTTGTTCATCCCAAAATGCTTTAGAAAAAATTGCTCTAACTTTTTACTATTTTAGAAACCTGATTCAATAAGATTTCAAATTCTGCTAACATGAACTATAAAAATGATTACTGCAGGGCTGTAGCCAGTTTGAAGCGAACCAAGGCACTTGACTTGGTAAAAATTTTGACAATGATTTTTTTAAAATGTCCTGCCTCTTTTACCTTAAAACATTACTTAAAATCTTCAACATACTGCAGCTTGTGCTTACCCTCCCGGTTGAACGTTGCTCTTGTAAACTTTAGAGTTTTGACTCACTCTCAGTTCGGCAGTTGAAGTTCTGGTGTCAGTTATCAATTGACTCTAGTAAGTTAAATATTCTCGTACTGGGCTATCATGCTTGCTAAGATGAACGACTTAAATCAAACAAAAATCACCGATGTTGTTTTAATGTGTACACTTTGTTGATGCTAAGAACGTGACAAGTGACAAATAGAATGTATAGTAAGTTCTGAGTGACTTTTGACTCCGTGTTCAAACGTAAATTTAACTCCGTAATCAATGTATCAGATTTTCCTTACATTTAATAATTTCATTGGTAAAATAATTTAAAGACTAAAATAGAAAATTTCTTAAGCTTTCCAGTGGTATATAGGTGTATAGGGTTTTGACATTTGTCAAGTGAGTAACTGGGCGAAAACTAGAAGTACCCCGGAAGGTGTAACCTAATTTAATAAAGTTTGAAATAAGCACAAGTATCAACAATGAAGCAAACTGCAGGCCGGTAGCCCTCCCCCCTCCACACACACACACACACATGGGCCAAAAAGGGCTACAGCAGTGTCTTCAATTAAAACGTAATTTAATACTGTAAGAAAATTTAAAGTGACAGCAAACTGTTATGGATCTAACTATCGATCCATGGCACAGGTCCTATTTAACTGGAGCGTTTTACAGGTCACAACAAACAGATGAGAACTATTTGAGAATCATCGATCATATCTTGAAAAATTGCCGGTTCTTGGTAACATATGGCTACTTGGAGACTCAAATCTGCCTGATGTTGACTGGTTGCACAGTCGATTTAAGCCTTGTGGCAGAAACCCAACCCAAAAAAAAGCTCAATGAGTCAGCAAGGGATAGGAATATTCTAGAGTTTTTTTTCTAAAAAACGGCAAATCACTGGTCCAGCATGTAAACATCAGACCAGATATAAGCGACCATAGTTATGTGGAAATAATGTGCAATGCTAAGGTAACAAGGAATAAGACTCCTCCGTAAAATTTTCTTGCTGAAAAAAAAGGGTTTTCAAGCCATTTTGGATGATGACTCGGTTACTCATGCACGACTTAGTACGCAAGGGGCAGTTCTTGGACATTGAGTCCTACATTGATTGCCACATGCGCCTCTTTACAGATGATTGTCTCGTATACAGAATAATTTAAAGTGCGAGTGATTATGAACAGCTTCAACGAGACAATTCCTTGCTCTGTGACTGGAAAAGCGCATGGCAAATTTGTTTTAAAAGACCCAAGTGTTTTGTGATGCTTATGTCCTACATGGCTGACATCAAATGCCACGTTGGGTGCGTCTCTGGTTCCCACGTCTGTCCAAAAGAATCTAGGGATGGAGTTCACAACCAACCAAGACTGGAGTACTCTTATCAACTCCACCACAACGAAATCTGATAAGACACTAGGTCGTCTCTGCCGTCATCTTGAGACATTGCATCTCTTAGATCAAAGAGGCCGCTATGAAGCACTTATAAGACCTCAACTGGAGTGCGAAATGGGACCTGCATAAAAGGAGATATCGCAACCCTTGAGAAAGTACCACGCATAGCTGCGCGCTTTGTGAAAGTCCGCTACCGCCGAGAGTCGAGCGTCACGCAATTGATAAAAGGTCTTGGTTGGCAGAGCCTGCAAATGCGGCGAGCTTCCAGCCATCTAACACTCGTGTTCAAGATCGCTCATAAACTAGTGTGTATTGAAGCGCCGAAGCTAGAACAGAGGAGGCGCGCCACAAGGCAATCTTGTGGACAGATTTGCTTTAGAAACGTCCAAGCAAATAATTTTTCCCACGTACTGTCCCAGAGTGGATAATCTGCCTGACCATATACGCAGTGCTAGCTTAGTCGAAAACTTTAAGTCTTCAGTCCTGCGAGACCTGAAGGAACTGATAGCCACCAGTCGTAACTATGACTAAAGACCTCGCTGACCACCCTGCGCCCTATATCCCCGACGGAGTTTGCGCAGTAATGATTTAGAACTAGATGAGAAAGTATACCCCCTGAGAATTTTTAAACGTGAGGTCCATTAAGGTGTCGGTTGGCACCTTCCAGCCCCACTCCCCCGCTCCACTACCACCACCAAGATGCCTGGCTACGGGCCTGGAACTTCCCGACTGCCGGCTTGAACTCAGTCTGTTGTGGTGCGCGCATACTGTATACAACAACAACAACAACAACAACAACAAGGACAATTAATTTCACGTTAAATTTGTTTACAAATAGTGCATGTTAGTTAAGCAGTGAAGTGTTGATTGCCTGGAAAAACCATAAGGGCTACACGAGCCAGGCAACCAGAACTCTATTGTGATTATACATGTTTTGATCGGCATACAAGGTGAATAGGAAGAAAAGATAAGGAAGTTAGTAAGCTACAAACAATGAACAGTGAATAAAACATAAAAGAGAAAAAGGAATACATGTACGTTATGACGACAACAAGAGTTTTAAATAATTTCTAGTCTTTCTATACTTTTTTGTAGTCTTTCCGCTTGTTTTTTGAGTCAATACTGTATACTGTTGTGGCTAAGCCCTTTACAGTATATGAAGAGGTCACTTCTTTGACTTTAGTTAAATGTTAATTTTGCGAAAGGTGATCAGTTAGATAAGTTTTAGAGATTGTTAATTTTTTTTTATCTTGTGCTGTCATACGACTCTGTACCTTGAAGCGAGGCTACAGACAATTAGAGATTCTAAAATCTTGTTTTCTTCATTTATAGGAGATCCGTCAATGGTTGTAAAACACCTGGTCGAGTATTACTCGAGGAAAGCATCCTGGATTCGGCCATTGCCTTGGTGCCCCACGTTCCAGCAGCCATTAGAACAAGTCTACACCAAACTACAAATCATAAGCAGAGACCAAACGAACTCACAGCTTACAGATAAAAATGTTGGCATGTACGAAATCTTCAAGGATACTCCATATAGAAAAAACCCTCGCAAGGTGTTAATTGAGGGGAGCCCAGGTATTGGAAAGACAACATTTTGCCAGAAAATATCCTACGATTGGGCAACGGGAAATCTCTTAGCACAAGAATCGTTTCCTCAGTTTAAACAAGTTATTTTCCTCAAGTGTCGAGATTTTGATTCTGAAGACAATCTTTGGAGTGTAGTTGAAAAGCAGCTTTTGCCAGACGACATGGATGGTGGAGTGAAAGTAAGTTTTGCAGAGCAAGTTCAGAAGAACCAGGATGCTACCCTTATCATCCTTGATGGCCTAGATGAAGTGAATAAACAGCTCGGGGATCCAATCTCTCAACTCGTCACCGGTAAACTACTCTCAAATTGTCATCTTATCGTAACAGCGAGACACGAGGCTGGAGTGAAAGTACGACAAGATTTCGACACATTGCTTGAGGTCACGGGATATACATTTGAAGATGTGCAGGAGTAAATCAAGAAGTACTTCCATCAAAAGTCGAATGCAGGGAGACAACTAATCAAGGAAATAGGAGAAAGTGTCGAGTTATCAGAGATAGCACAAAACCCTATGAACACGGCTCTTATTTGTGTAATTTTTGAAGAGTTAGACGGACGCTTACCAAGAACGCGAACACAGTTGTATCGTATGATTACTGAGTGTTTATTGAAACGTCATACCAGCAGACAGGTTAGAAAAGCAAGGCGCATTGACGACATGACCTCAGTGTACAGGGACGGTCTGATTGGTCTTGGAAAGCTTGCATTCGATGCGATTCAGAAAGATAGACTTTATTTCGATGAGACAGAAATGCTTGACTTGGAAGATGTTGTAAATCTTGGCTTCTTGTCAAGAGAAACAGGCCGAAGTAAAATCAATCCCGTTTGTCGTTTTGTTTTTTGTCACAAGACATTCCAGGAGTATTTAGCAGCTTGTTATTTAGTTGAACAGCTAAAATCCGACAAGTTAAATTTTGAAGAAATTTTGTTACTTGAGAACAAACATTCTCAAGTAGACACGTTATGGCAAGTAATCGTGTTTTCGGCTGGAATGCTTGGAGATGATGCTCAGCGATATCTTGAAGCTTTAGTGAGGCATTCGAGGTTCCACGAACGGGATAAAAGGCACAGAAAGCTTTCTATAGTACTTGAGTGTTTGGCGGAAAATAACAATGGAGCTGTTATAGC
This sequence comes from Parazoanthus swiftii, assembly GCA_025403585.1. Lineage (NCBI taxonomy): Eukaryota > Metazoa > Cnidaria > Anthozoa > Zoantharia > Parazoanthidae > Parazoanthus > Parazoanthus swiftii. Next base: position 12,013 of record JAOBYE010368313.1, read on the forward strand.
TTTGAAGATTGCTTCACTGTTTCCGCAAAAGTTGAATCTCCGAGGTTGCCTTGAATCTGACAAGAAATATATTCAACTAAGAGGATTGTCGTATATTGTTGGTTGCAGTTCTGCTACTCTTCTCATTCCAAGGGACACTTCCGACGATAGAAGCCGGGTGGGAACTAACCCATCATTGAACGTGCTCGACTTGTCATTAAATGGCTTAACTGACACAGACATGAAGTTACTTACGTCTTCTCTACAACAAAACACTACCATCGAGGGATTAATTTTATCATTCAATTTTCTAGGTGGAAACCGTCTACATTCTATTGCTGAAGTGCTGGCGCTTAACTGTTACCTGCGCAGGTTAGATCTCTCTTGGAACAATGTTTCTTTTGATGGACTAGTGGCCGTGGGAGATGCTTTACACGCAGAGGCCCGGCTAAATGAGCTTAGTCTGCGAGGAAATCTGGAACTTTGTCCCTCGTATGGACCTTTTTACAAAAGCTCCCAAGTACTAAACCTTAAGTCAGTGAAAAGGTTAGACATGTCTTTTGTCATTAATGTTCATGTGGAGGTTATTTCGAAACTGATTAGGAATGACAGTTTGTGTTTTCTTGAATACCTGAACATGTCCAATATGCGACTTAGCAGTGATAGAGCACTTTGTATCGCAGATTGCTTGCAGACAAATACTGTTTTGAAGGAACTTAACCTTTCAAACAACCCAGGTTTGGGTGAATATGGGTCGAACATCTTTTTAAAGGCGTTACAAACTAATAACACCCTTGAAAAACTGGACCTTTCGAACACTGGGTTGACGAAACGCGCGCGTGATGAAATTGTATCGCAATGCAAAAGGATTAAAGTTTAAAACTTCACAAAGATATTGTTTACAGTCAATGGAAACCACGTGAGAACTTTACTCAGAGGATCTTCTACTTAGTTTTGAAGGTTGTGGCGAAGTTTTGGTCAAATCTTCAAAACTTTAACATTTTCAAAACTCATTTTGAATTTTTCCTAATGGCTGGTGAATTTCACAACGCGCCAGGCTCAATCAAATTATTTATTTTGTTGTGCAGGTTTAAAAAAATGCGCAGAATACGCAGAAGGTACTTCCTTTTCTAATATCCAAATCAGGAGTTCAAAAAATAAAGTATTTCTGAGTTCCAAACTCGTTGTTTTTCTCAAACAGTTAGAAGAAACGAATTCAGACAATTACAGCAGGCAGTTGAAGTTTAAGTCCAAATTTTTGAGCCCGCATCTGTGATTTTGAAGCCTACAACGAAGGCCTTGTGGTTATGGTTCTCACGTGACTTCCTTTGACTGTGACACATTGTGCGTACTTCATGTTGCGAGTTTTATTGTTTTATAAATCAAGTTCAATTAAACTAGAAGCTGTGTAGATAGCATTTAATGTAGTTAATGTTGCACCAAAGTTTTCTTTTATGTTCAGAGATCCGAAGAAGTAATTGTCCAGTTTCGTATTCGTAGTTGCCGCTGATTACAGTGACTACAGACTCTTTTACTCAGGCTTAGCCTCGGCTTGGTGTTGAAAATACACTAAATAACAATAAAATAACTAACGTTAAGACGAGGCTAACGCTGAGTAAATGAGTCTGTAGTCATTGTAATCAGCGGCAACTACGAATACGAAACTGGTCTATTGATACGCGTCTCTTCTCATACTTTTTAGACGCGTTTGTAGACCTGGCTCGTTCCCAGTCCCTTCTGTTGATACTTTTATGGCAAAATTGAAGAGGGAGGATTGGGAGGGAGGATTGGGACGAGAAGAGAGAAGAGAGACCATCGTCTCGTCCCAATCCCCCCTCTTCAAGTTTTCCACAAAAATATCGACAGGAAGAGACTGGAATCCAGAGCGAAACAAACGTATAATGATAAGCCTAACCCGAAAACAAGCTATGGAATTCTTTGGAAACTCAAAGCCCGTGAGCTGCAGGGATATAGTTTATTTTCCATCTCCTTGAATAAACTAAAACTCCTTGTTAGCTCCAGTTGATGAATAAACGAATTCAAATACTGCTGATTGATATAAGAAAATAAAATACCATTATTAATCAATGTGGCCCGAGTAGAGAATGCTGGTAGCCTCTTGTTAAATTAGAATTGCTAAATTAAGTATTTCAGGTGAAGAGACACTTTGTGGAGAAATAGCACTGAAAGATAATGTTGTTGTTGTTGTTACTGTAGTTTCACTGATTTATTGTTGCTGTAGATATAGTGCATGCTGGTATATGTAATACAGGAAATGTTTCAATGATAAATTGAATAAACAATGATTACGTTTGACGTCCATTCAAGCGTGTGGCTCATCGCGTCTCATGGAAGTTGCTCTGGCTTTGGGATAGTAGTTTGCTTCTTTATAAAAACATTTTGTCAAGTTGTATTGCTGCAGATTTGTTCAAGACACTTCATGCAAAGCTTCTCGGTTACGAACGTGGCTTTAAAAGGACTAAAGCGAATGGGATTGAAGATAGACAAATCGATATTCAATACTTCTTTTGATAGAATTATGATTCTAAATAAAAACAAGGTACTACCTACTAAAAGTTTTAACAGTTTGTTTATTTTCCACTTTTTCAAAACAATATTTTAGTTACAATTCAATAATATAAACGTGGAAGGTGTAGGAAACAACCCATAAGGGGTTAACGAGTTCCTGCACCTTACCTT
>JAOBYE010368424.1:0-14690 GCA_025403585.1 Parazoanthus swiftii
CCGTTTTTTCCCGCGTGGGGCCCAGTCCCCCGGAGCGCAGCGAAGAGCGAAGAAAAAACGGGGCCAGAACTGGACTAGTGTAGATTTTGGTCACTTTCTGTTCGCATCCACCGCCGTTATCAAATTTTCTTTTCGTTTACTTTAGGGGATTGGGGTCTAATCTTTAACTTTGCCCCAATTTTCTAGCCTAACTCGGCAGACAGTTTTCAGAATGGCAGTCGAAGTAACTGATTTCATTGTTGATCAGATCTTAAGCAAACGTTTTGGATCATATGTTGTGGTTTGATGCATGTTTTTGCCCCAAATGAACTGCATTCCAGGATCTTTTGCTTTCCAATACAACATGACACTTTGGAGAAAATATCGTTAGTTGCGAAAGCTCTTGTAGTGCTAGTTTGTTGAAAACGTAAGTATTCACTCGAAACGAGTTCGCTCAATTTGAAATTACTTTAAATCCAAATGAGAATTAACTAAATTTCAATTTTGATGTAAGGCGTGAAACAAGAATATAACACTGCCTTTTGACATGAAATGTTCAAATTTTCGAAAGACTTCGCAGTTGGTGAGTTACAGTATTCGTAGATGGGTTGAAAAAAGTTAAGTCCCTTTTGTAAGCCAATGTACACTGAAGTGAATTCACAAATGTGTTGTTTCCTTGACTGTTGAAACATTTAATATTCCTGAGCCGCCACCCAGTGATCAGGACAAAGCAGCCATAGAGAGAGGAATATCCGTGGTGCGAGAGGACCTCAAGAGATTTAGAAAGGAGTACGCACAACCAGTCCAGTTGAGGTGAGTCGGCCATCTCTTGTCACTGGTTATCAGACCTATCTTGCATCTTTCTGCAAGTGAAGGCTAAGTTTTCTTATAGTCGTAACTTCCTTCCTAATTGCTCTTTTTTGCTTCAGAGTTCTGAATGTCCTTCGCCACTGGGTGGACAATCATTACTATGACTTTGAACGAGATGCCGAGTTGTTGCGCGTGATGAACGAGTTCCTGGAAGGGGTCAAGGGTAAAGCCATGAAGAGATGGGTTTACTCCATCAACAAAGTGGTAACACGACGGGTAGGTCTGCTTTCATTAGTTCAGTCCACCTAATTGTCTCATATTCGTTCAGAGAAAAACACGGCGGCTATGTTGACCAGTGTAAACCTCAGGAAATTATGGATATTGAACAGAGTGATAAGGTCAACAATCTTATAACACTGAGTAACTGTTGCGGGGAAAGTGCTAACAGCGTTTTTGTTAAACTGCTTTTCACACGTGCTTCTGAAACTTCCGCGTGCTACAGTAGCGTAGACTGTGGAAGAGTTCTGGTTAGAGTGTCGGACTGAAAAGTCTAAATATATACAAAATGTAGTGCCGAACCTGCGAGACAAAGTATATTTGAGCTATCGCATCGCGCCCGTGTGTGGTTGCATCTGTTTATTATAATAAGCTTTTAAAGTTTTATCAATTTTTATTCATTATTCCTCCCATCTGAATGTTTTTTGATACCTATCCGAATTTCAACTACCTAAAGATTGCAAAAATGTTAGTCAATACGAGAGATGCGTTTTTTCTTCGTAAAATTGCTGGAAATCGACAAGCAAGAACCTTGGTCACGGGATAATGCAGCAGCCCAAGTACGGCAAACTCTCAAGAACTGTAACTTTTTCGCTCTGACAAGAGGACAACACGGGGGATACCATCTGAGGCATTCAAACGGAATACCTATCAATATTATTCCTCCAGTAAATCGGCAGCAAAACTTCCCAGAGAAACAGTGTTCTGCAAACACGGCCAAAGACGTCACAGCCAAAGACGTCGCACGAAAAACATACTGAACAATTTAAGAGATCTAAAATCGGGATCGTTCACCTTACTATCCGATCGCGCAAGAAGTGGAACCGAAAATCCACTGTCACCCATGCAGAGGTTGAGACTGGTGAGTGTAAGTTATCTAGACTGGACAGGAGGTTGGAGGAAATTCACGAGAAAACATTTGTGTGTAGTCTCGCAGTCCATTGAAAACTAAAGTATAAAGGCCGCGTTACACGAGTCAATTTGCAACGACGATTTTCCGCGCAATAATGTTGCGCTGAAAATCGTTCCCGTGTAACGTGTCACCGGGGACGATTTTCTGCGCAACACGGAGCCCGGCAACATGTTGCGAGTTTTTGAATTGGTTTCAAAAACTTGCAACGCAACACGCAACATTGTTGCGCGGAAAATCGTCGTTGCAAGTTGACTCGTGTAACACTGCCTTTAGGCATCTCGAATTCAGGCTCTCGGCGATTGTGGCTTCAGGTTTAGCACAACAAACAAAAGGCTTGTTCTCCTGGTGCCACATAGAGACCACGTGACTGTAGTCAACTTGTTTTGCGGACGATTTTATGGACAAGTACCCGCAGGCCTTGATCCATAGAAAAGAAACCTACTCATCGTTGTTTGTAGGCCCTTAATTTGCACCCACTACTGCGCGACACCTCTTCAATTTGTATTTTATTATGATTTGCTTTATAAAGTTGAAGAGTTTTCTTTTGGTTAACTGTCATTAGATACTCACTCACTTTTACTGCTTTGTTTCAGAGGGACCCCCAGGGTGCAGCACCAGAGATCACTTTTGAGAAAGACCCGCCAGCCAGTGAGTGGCACATAGCGAGTTCACAGTCTAAAAAGGATGAGTACAACATCCTAACGGTGAGTCTTGTTAAGATGCTAGGGATATTATCCTTCCACCAGGTGACCAAGAACTCAAGTTCTGAGTACAGCAGTCTGCGATTTTGGAATCCTTCTGAGTTGCCGGCAGTTTCTGTAACCCTAACCTGTTCTTCTTTATTCTCAAGGGAAAATTAGGGTTGTGCAACTTCCTTATTCCCTTTGAAAAGGGGTCTCTTTTCTTCATATTACAGGTTTGTCAGTGGTGATGAATGCAGCTAGTTTTAGCATTTAGCGGAGATGGGGGTTGGGGAATGGAGATTATTTAGCCTTTGCTAAATAAGCAATATTTCAAATTATTTTGGCCAATACTTTTTATGGTAAAGGCATTTCATGTCACGATCAATTTGCTGTTTATGTCTTGCACTGATGCATTTATCTGGTTTCTGACTGGTTTTATGTTGTTTATGCAGCTTCACCCGATAGAAATTGCCCGACAGCTAACACTAATGGAGTCAGAGCTTTACCGGTAAAGAATTTAAACTTGTTATGCCTAAACCTAAACGCGTTTCTGTGTTTAACACATTGTAATATTGTGTACATTTCATACAGCGGGCCTTCACGTCAGCAAAACTAATTCGCAGATGTAAATAATTGGGTCTTTTGTAAGATTATCTTAGGAAGAAGCAAATGTTCTGTTAGTTACCATTTGACAGTTTGTCAAGCCTTTCAACTATTATGTACTGGAAGTCCATCAGTCAACATAGGGTTGAATGTAAACAGAGCTAACTGGATAAACAATTCCATGCTCTGTTTTGGATTCAACTGGCATGGTAGCCAATGGAAAATATTGGTTTCCATCCAGATTGCTGACACGCAACTTAAAATGGGAAGCTATGTTAGTCCCCCTACATGCTTAAGCATATTTTGTACCCACACGCTTGTCAATTACATATTGGTGTTAATATTCTGCTCTTTATTCTAGAGCTGTCCGTCCCTCTGAACTTGTGGGAAGCGTGTGGACGAAAAAAGACATGAAACACATGACGTCACCCAATCTGCTTAAGATGATTCATCACACAAACAAAATTACAATGTGGTTTGAGAAGAGTTTATTGGAAATGGCCAACTTCGAGGAGAGGGTGGCTGTTTTAACGAGAATTATTGATATTTTAGTGGTAAGGAATACCTTCCCAAAGAACAACCAAACCAGTGTTGCATTAATCTTCTCCTAAAACTTTGGACGAATGGGCCAACTTACTTGCTTTTGCGTCCAAACTTCCAGATTATCACTTGTGTTTGTGGTTCAGTGGGCTCTTACGTCGGCACAAATTAACGCAAGTTATGACCAACAATTTGCAACCAAATGTTTTGAGCTTGTTTAAAAGCAGTGTAGGGTGGCCAAACCAAGCGCAAGTTAAGCTCACTGAGTTAGGACTTGTGTTGACTTGCACCAGTTTTCGAGTCCATGTGAAATACCATAAATATTGATATTTTCACCAATAATCGCCGGGTTTTGTGGCACTGTTGGACCAACAGATAAACTTAAGTCGTTAGTCATGCGACGGGTCTTGACTAAAGGGTTTACCGTTTTGTAGATTATTTTAACGTTTTTGTAATGAAAGCTGTGGTAATGTAGTGCAAAACTATCAAATGGAATTCGCTCTATAGATATTGAAATTTACCTTACCCTACCTATCTTCTTCGCGCTCAGGTGCGCATAAGGCCTTAATACTTTCCCTCCAACTTATCCTATCCCTCGCTATCAATCTTGTTTCTTCCCACGATTTCCATCCAGCTTCACTCCTCTCCTTCTCAATAGATCGCCTCCATGTTGTTTTAGATCTTCCCACTTTCCTCCTTCGATCAGGTGTCCCTGTCAGGGCTGTTACGTAGTGGTGTTCTCATGGCGTTTTAAGGACATGTCCCAGAAACTTCCATCCCCTTTTCCTTATTTCCACACTCATCGGCACAGATCGTGTCTCATCATTTAGTTCGTCCATTTATATAAGGCCAAAATATGCCCAGAATTCTCTTCAGGCACTGGTACTGGAAGGAAACAATCTTCTCGTAATCTTTGGCATTTGTCTTCCACGTTTCACTCCCATACAAGAGGACGGGTTTCACGAGGGTGTTGAATAGTTTGATCTTGGTTTTCTTACTGTACTGTTTGGAGTCGCAAACTTTTCTCAATTTCCTGAACGTTGTTTTGGCCTTGCTAAGTCTGTTTTCCATGTCTTTATCCGCTCCTCCATCAGTACTTACACAGGCTCCAAGGTAGGTGAAGTTGTCGATTTCTTGAATGTCTTGGCCATTTTAAAACTTGATAGGGTCTGTGTTCTTGCAATTCATTTCCAGTACGCGTGTTTTCGATTTGCTGATGTTAAGTCCTACTTCTGAGCTGTCTCAGCTTATCCGTCTTCTTTTGCATCTGTCTGTGGTTGGTCGAAATCAGTGCGATGTCATCCGCGAAGTCTAAGTCCTCTAAGTGGCTGGTGAATTTCCATCTGATTCCGGTGTTGGCTTGGTTGGTTGTTTCACACGTTATCCAATCAATGGCAAGGAGGAATAAGAAGCCTGACATTACGCAACCTTGTTTGACGCCAGTTTTACTTGGAACCACTCGGACATTTGGTCTCCATCGAGAACCTCACATTCAAAGTCTTGATAGAGTAGTTGGATTATTCTAATGATCTTCCCCGGTATGCCATACAGCTTGATGATGTCCCAGAGGTTGTTCCCATGCAACGAATCAAAAGCTTTCTCGAAATCAATGAAGTTCAAGGTCAGAGAGGCCTGCCATTCGTGTTTGTTCGATGGTGTTTGCGTAGTATGAATATCTGTTCGGTGGTACTTCGTCCTTGACGGAATCCTACTTGTTCTTGCCGTAGTTTCGCATATAAGATTTTGAAATTTATGCTTGTTAAATATTACCGTACATATTTGTAGTTACTTAGCACGAAAGAAAAGAACCATGGTTTGGCACTCTTAACACGAAAATACATCACAATTCAAAACAGACAACGTCTACACACACGTCCACGCGTACAAAGTGATCAACAAACCACAATGTAAGTAGTATTGTAGGCGCCGAATTAACGGGGATTTTTTAACTCGGTGTGGGTCATCCATGCATTATCTTGGCGATTATGTATTCTTTCTATACTTAGGAATAACGTGTGGAAGAATAATTTATTTGTTCTGGTAATGAAGATCGTGAAAAAAATGCGAAGAATTTCATTAACTCATTTGGTCTTCACACTCTTGAATAAACTGAGGTACCAAACAATTTATTATGTAAAGCAGGAATAGCTCTTATTAATTTTGTTTTAATATTCTATTTTATTATGACTTTTGAATCAAAACAAAGAAAGCTTACATCATCCCCAAGATAATCATGCAAGATCCACTTTGGACATGCAAAAAATACTCTTGGTAGTTCCGTTCATATTATATTGCAAGTGTAGATTGCAGTTGTTGCTTCTTGAAGTACGTTTTCAGTCAGACGGAAGTATAGACAACGAAAAGCATTGTATGATATTGATCACATTTTATTTTCTTTTACCTTTCTAGGTTTTTCAAGAATTAAATAATTTTAATGGAATTTTAGAAATAGTTAGTGCCTTGAATTCATCGCCAGTCTTCAGACTAACGCATACTTTTGCGGTAAGTTAGATTTGTTCTCAATCTTGGTGTTTTATCATTTCCTACGCGTACAAGTGGTTTCCGAGCTCTCAGTTTTGGTACCTTCTCTCTCGTGGTAAAAGAACCACACGAACATAACAAAACACTGCAAAATTGAGAGCCTAAATAGGACTCTTACCATGGTCATTTGTCGGAGGTTTGCATGATGACATTTCTTTACTCTAACTACCACAGTCCTTTATGAAAACCCTTTCTTATTTAAATTTCACTCTTCCTAGAGAGTCTCAAAACAAAGGCAGTCACGAAAAGGATTGTGGTAGTTGTAATAAAGTGACGCCATAATGTAAATCTCCTATTCGATCTGCCTGGCCATCCGTTCAGTTCTCAGGTGGAGCGCAACTGGTTCCAGCCAGACAGTCCCTGCTTTTGGATCAGAGCCGGTCAATTCTGCCGCTTTCGTTACACGGGAACGGGAAAAATGTGTGAATCGGTTTTCTTGAAATGGGCAGATCAAACAAATGTAAAGCACTAATTGATAAAGGGTATTTTAGCCTGTTATTTGAGTAAGGTTCTTAATTAGAGTTAGTGCAATTCTTGTTTTATAGCTGGGAAAATAATTAAACACATTTATGTAGAATAGCTGGAGTCACATTTTGAATTAGTAAGCATTACACCAACAATCAGTTACTATTAAGGCAACTAGTTTTTTTGTAAAACTAGCGTAGAACAAGATGTCTGGGGATTACAAGTCAATCATATGTCTCCCAACGGGCAAAGTGATCCCAATTTGGCAAAACAGTCTTGCGCGTGCCACTGCACGAGATAACATGCTTGTACGTTTACGTGACGACGTAAAAGATGGTCAGTATAACTGAGTATAGGTGCACATTCCCAGCAAATGCAAACCCAATTATAATATCTTCAACCCCCCCCCAACCCACACCACCACACCACTACTACCCAGGGGGGGCAACCTAACTTAGCGCTATTTAGAGAATGTAGTAGAGAGGCCTTGCCATTGCTCTCTAAAGCCAACATGTGTTGTACCTGCATGTGCAGGAACTGTCAGGAAAGAGAACACAGGTCCTCGAGGAGGCCAGAGAGTTGGGTAAAGCCAGTGACCACTACAAGAAGTACACAGAAAAACTTCGCTCAATCAATCCTCCTTGCGTTCCATTTTTTGGTAGGTGATTTTCTTTTGCAATGATTATAAATGAAGATGTCAGCTTTTGATAAAATATACAACGTGGGGTATATGAATTGTAGTTTTTATTTATTTATACAAATCTGACTTATCTCTCTCATCAGGGTTCTATAAAACTGCAGCTGCTTGAAGCTAACAATAACGATATTTGAGTAGCAAACCATTCAATAAAACGTATACTTCTATCCGGCCATATAACCAAGCAATTTCGAAACGCAAAACTCCTCCGAACAAAACCCTGTCCCCGAATGTCAGCCTTTTATGTGCTTTGAAAGCTATGAGCAAATGGGCTTATAGTCGAGTTTACGTTTTATGAAGACAAGTAATGAGAATTTTGCAACTCGCTATTCAACACTAGGGAGTTACCTGCCTGTGGTAGGGCTTGGAATTAATAGGAGTGAACTGGGTGTTGGGGAGCTGCTCTGTCTCAATATTTGGTCTTTAACTCCAGGGTTTAGGTTGCTTTTAATGAGTCAGTGGTCAAAAAACGCCGTCGGTGCAAAGGGTAAATAGTACTGACAATGAAAGTATCTTTGCCCACGCCATGTTCAAACCTTTCTCAGTAACGAAGGAAACTGTTAAGGTAGAACTCCAAAGCTTTGTCTTTTTCTTGAATTAATTAAGGAGCTTTCTATTTGTTAATTTTTTTCTTGGCAAGCAGTTTCTATTGCAGGCCACTGTCCTTACCTGGATGTTACTCGGTGTTTTGATTTGCTATCAAATTTTAATTTTTACTAGTAAAAGTTCATTTCAACAATTCTCTACTAATTGTGCCGGTCATTTGGTGTTGATCATCTGGCGTCATAGAAAATCCACGACGGCGTCCTAAAAACCCAAAATAGTTATAGTATTATAAAACGTGGCATCGTAACCGACTTTGGATTAACAGTTTTCGTAGCTATGCTACTAGATCTATGCCAAATTTTCGTGACTGGCACTTGTTTCTAGAAGATGTGGTCACTGACCAATCTTAAACTACCCTGACATTACCGGCTGTAATGTTTTGCAAAAAAAAGTATTTTTATGTACATCATATACACTTTTGGTTCAATACAGGTCCTTAGTAAGTTCACTGTAATTTTCCCTAGATTATCTCAAATTTTTTATCATCTTAATTGAGGTCTCTTTTGTAAATCACTTTGTGGTGTCGGCTTTCTCATTAAAGATTTATTGTGATGATAAAATGATATTATTAATACTGCTAATGATACTACTACTACTACTACAGCTAATTGTTATAATAATAACAGTAACAGTAATAAATATTCTTGGTAAAAATAGCGCTAACAGTATTGCATTTTGTAGGCTCCAGGCACTGAATAGGGTTAGTTACCAAGTTTATTGCAGCAACACTGCTAGAAATGCTAGAAATGTTACACCGTGTAGATGGGAAGTTGACGAGACATCAACCCAGGGACGGTCCGCCAGTGCGGACAAAAAAAAAGGAGCCAAAAAAAGATAGAGGAGGAAAAAAGAGTTTTCTTGCATCTCCCTACTTCGTATTTTCCTTGCCCGGAGGACTACCCGTGGGTTTCTGAGTATTTGAAGGGAGAAGCGTACCGGGGTTGGTCTCATCCCAACTCCTCACTCCACCCTCTGTTGTTTCTGCAGTTGATTTTTGCTAACTACCCTGAACGGTTACTTTGTTTTTCGTCAGGAATGTACCTCACCAATATCTTGAAGACTGAGGAGGGAAATCCCGATTTCTTACCTAACTATCCAGAAGGAATAATTAACTTCAGCAAAAGGTTCAGTATCTCGTTTGTCTTCACTTTGTAGTGAGCATATTCTTTGTTTTGATGTGACGTCAAATGGAGTTGTAACCAGTTTTATTTTTTATGGAAGCCAACATGGCCTCCATGCCCTTTGTCATTTAAATCCCCAACGATTGAGTGAAAACCAACATTACAAACATTGAGAGGAGTGGCGTAGAATCAGAAATAATTATGATTTACTTTCATGACGTCTGTCAAAAATAGTTTTGGGTATAATATATGTGTGGAATATGCTTTTGATTTTTTTCAACAGGAGAAAAGTGGCAGAAATAACGGGTGAAATTCAGCAGTACCAGAACCAACCTTACTGCCTCCGAGTGGAGCCGCTCATACAGGTTCGTTGCTAAACAAACTTTTTGGATTTGTTTTTTTAACATTTTTCTATTTTATCACATTGGGCTTCGATCGAACAACGACCTCCATTGCTGGAATGAGCACCCTAAAATAAACAAAAATCCATTTGTTCAGTGGGGTGTCTTACACGAAAGAGAAGATGTGTTGCAAACTAAAGATTGCAGTTTGGGTTGTCCCCACTTGAAGGGAAGGCTTTCGGCCCATCTAACTAGCCTCGTGTCTTAAATAGACTAATAATAAAGCAAAAGATCAATATTCCCTTGGATACAAACAAGAATGTATATTGAGGTAAACATGAGGTGGCAGTTGATGTAAATTAGCATCAGACACAGACCCATTGAATGTTACAATGTGAAATGTTATACTACTAAAATAAATATTATAAGTGTTTTCAATGTATAGTATAATCGTATTATAAACTGATTGGATTCAGGTCGAGTCCAATCTGTAATCCGAGACTTAATATTTTGTCACATTAGGCTGAATCCAGTAAGTACTTTATTACTTCGAACAGAAGGATAGAAACGCTGTTTCTTTATATTGTTTCCATATTTAAGAGCAAAAGGCTCTTGCGAGTGTATCTTTCGGTAATACTTTCTGCTCAGTTTTCAATGAGAGCCCGGGAGCGTAGTCGATTTAGCTGCCAATAATCGGTGTACCATTTTTGACCAGGAATACTTGGAGAGTCTGGACCCGTTCGAGGGAAGGTCCGAAAAAGAAATGGACGATTACTTGTACGAGCAGTCGCTGTTTGTCGAGCCAAGGAGTGGAAAGCAGCCAGCAAAAAACGTAAGTCTCCAGAGCGGTGTAAGGTCTGTAATAGACTTACAAGGGAGGGGGAAGGAAAGGGAGGATGTAAGGGGGAAAGGGACAAGAGCTTACAAAATCATGGTAAATGTAAAACTCAAAGCGATCACTAGAAAAAGAGTTCAGTTTTCCGATTCCCCATCTCGCTTGCATCCTTCTTTGCGCGCGTCTTTCAAAATCTAAAACCACACGCGCCATTTCTCTCCCCGGCCCCACTGGAGCAACAGGTCAGAGTAACAACTGCCCATGGATGAGGTGTAGTAAGGTAACCGCGCTGACAAAATTACAGCAAAGGTAAGTAACATGTAACGTTTCTTATTCACAGAATCTAGAGGTCGGTCTTTCCAGGGTTGCCACGGTCTTTGAAAATCCTGGAAAGTCCTGGAATTGGCAAAAGAAATTTCCAGGCCCTGGAAAGTTCTTGAATGTAGGCTGCGGTCCTTAAAAAAAATCCTGGAATAGGCAAAATGTTTCACCTTTAACAGCATTGATATGAAAATGTTTAAAAACAAAAAACGGCGGCTCGATTTTCCCTCAGAAGCAGTTCTTGTAAAGCTCACTGCTGAATTAATATATAGAATAATATAGCTTTTTAACATAGTACGTTATATTTGGTACAGAAGGTCTGCTCAAAATAGTCCTGGAAAAGTCCTTGAATTTCACATCCAGTTAACAGTGGCAACACTATCTTTCACAGTCGATGAAGTAAAGCAAAATAAGTAGGATTTGTGCGTGTGTGAGCTAGGTTCACGTTTTTTCGACCTGCCAACGGGAGTCAATAGCACAGGCTGAGCGATGTGACTCTTGACATTTGCTTTCTGCAGCCGCTATCCAATGCATTTGTAAATAGACCAATTTCGATATATTAAAATTCAGCCTGAAATAAAAGACATCAGTACGAGGCTCTGGGGATTAAGGTATAGAGTTTGTATGGATTATTCCCCAGAGCCTCGTGTTGATGTCTTTTGTTTCTGGTTGAATTTTAATATATCGAAATTGGTCTCTTGAAACTGTTCATTTTTCGAGCGAGGTCACTCAAAGCCCAAAACTGACCGTTCTTTTGGCTTGTCTTAAAAAGTAGAATTTGCTTTTAAGACCATAAAGTTGATAATTTTTTTTACAGTTTCTAATGTGCCGGCAGTTTTACCATATTACCGTAGCAGAGCAATCATCCACGTCTCCAGATCTTCCTTTGGAGGTGTCAATTCGAATTGTGGTTTTCCTCTTTTCCTTGCAATTTTTTTTTATATTAAATGTAATATTTACGAGGGTGAAACAAAGATTGTTGTTGTTGTATTATTATTGTTACTATTATTATTATTATTATTATTTATTATTGTTATTATTAATTATTGTTAGTGGTATTAATGTTGTTGTTGTTGTTGTTGTTGTTGTTGACCAGATGTAGTCTGTAAGAAGCTCTAGCTGAAAATTAACAAGTATTTTACTGCAGTTTTCAACAGTCAATTTTTCCTCTTGTTTACAGCCGAGGACGTTGGAATTCAACCCCAAGTCACCGGGAACTAAACCCGTGTTCATGTTGAACCGCATGTCCATTGGTGCCCAGACCTCTCTGAGACGCGTAACTTCGTCTACAACCATTGCCGATGGCCCTGGCGATTACATCCTTCCCCGCACCCCCCTGTCCCCCAGTACGTTCTCTCAGATATCCGACAGCTCGACTTTCGCAGATGTGGGACCTGAATCCCCAGGTGCAACTTATGAATCCGATCCAGATTATGAGAACATTGAGAACTTTCCTGAAAAGGAACCAGAGATATCATTTACCGGTCTGCCACCTAACTTGCCTCCCCGGAGGCCGAATACCAAGAAACCCCGCTCCATTTCTCTTAACGAAGAACACCCAAGCGGACCTCAACAGATAAGGCGTATAAGATCAGAAAAACAATTTGCGAGCCTGTCGGAGTTACCAGAATTAGAATTCGACGAATTTCGAAAGGCACCAGTTATTCCTCCTAAAACGCCAACGGCGATAAAAAGTCCACCCCTTCCTTCAGCATTTGAAGATGATGACGATGATGAAGCACCACCGCTGCCACCTAGACAACCAACTCCAGTCTCACATAGGGGCAGGCCGCCAGTCCCTCCACGAATGTCACCAAGCTCACCAATGCGGCCACCGATGCCGTTGCCAAGCTTTCCAACAGACCCCGAGGAAGCGGCTATTCAACCGAACAATGTTCCGCCAAAGTTACCCCCCAAAACGCGGAGGTCGTGACGGCTGCTGCATGTTCCTGAGTGTTAAGACCGCAGTGCATTATGGGTACAATGCCCTTTGGAAGCTTGATGTACATCCTCGTAAAGATAAACTTGACAGATCTGTTAATAAGTAACAAAGATGATTTATAGCAATCATGTAATGCCTTTTGTATAAAACTTATTGTCACGTTGCAGGGGAAAGCAGAAAGGTGGGGGTAAGGTAGCAATTGTCCTGTTTCACTCGTCGCCAGTTTCAGTAAAAGATAATTGTTGCTGACAGGATTTAATTGACCGTGCCAAAAAAGATGGCAACTGGTACATTTACCTATAATTCTTGGCAAACAAAAATCCCAAAAAAGCTCGTAAAAACACATAGTAGTGATAAAAAAAACTTAAAACCAAGTATACACAAAGTTGTTTCGCTTTTTCTTTCTAACTCTATCCTACACGGGGAGGAGGCGGGAGGGGCTCTCGGGTGGGTGCCCGCGACAAATTCAAAGCTCTCCAAAGTTTGTGACTTTTCCTAAAATTTTTTAAGGAGCAATTTTTTGTTTTAAAGTTTTTTAATCAACGTGTTTCCGAGGCAACCATTATAGTGAAATTTTTCTGATTTCTGTGAAACTGTAGTTTTCCACTAATTTTAGGTCAAATAAGACCTTTTGTCAATGTCAAAAAATCCAAGATGACGGCCATCATGAGATTGAAAAGTTGTACATTCCGTAATTCCCTGTAGTAGTATACGATCTACGGGCCGCGGGCACTTTCCCCCCTCCGTCTGCAAGACCCAGTATAGGGTTAAGAAAACGAACATAATTTAACATTTTGTTTGTTTACATTCTAAATCTCGGTACATTAATGTCCGGGTTAGTTGACACGTTAGTGCAAAGGCCTGCACAAAACTCCCTAAATCACTAGAGCTTAAGAAATTCTTCAATTTTATGACAAGGTAGAAGTTGCAGTGCTTCGATTTCCCCATGGAGGTTTTTCTATGCTAAAAATTATGACAAGATAGTAAAATAGGGCAATCGCGTTTCCTTTGAGAAGTTTTCGTGGTTCGATCATTAGTGAAGTCTTGAAGAAGGCAAGCATATCTGGCAATGTGCGTTAGATGGCAAGTTGTGTGCCTCCTGCCCTCTCCCAACTGTGTTCTTTTCAATTGAGTATGTGCTACATTGCGTCGGAGTGATATAATCACTCAATACTAAAGACAAAGTGACTGTTGATGTTTGCCGAACCGCTTGATGGGCTTAGAAAAATATATGAATATTAATCAGGAGTTCCATGTGTGAGTAAATCCTGCCGCTACATAACCGTAAGACGCACACAAACACAAACAAAATTAATACCATCCCCAACCTGCTTTGCTCTACCCCCAAACGAACACACACACATATCCCAACTCATACACAAACAAAGTAAAACCAACACCAACTTACCTCGATGTGCCCCTAGCACACGCACACTCAATTCCCCTGTGGTCACACCACCCACACACATCTGTAGATACCAACACAGAGCAATACCTCCCACATAGTTCTCCAAAACTGTTCCATTTCCGTAATGAAATCAAAAACATGTTCTTGGTCTTATCGTTTTGATTGATCTGTTCCACAACTGTTGCTGGCAGGGAAAGCTACGGTTAGCGGCTAAGTTTGTTTGTCACGCTGTAGTGATGTCATCATTGGGGCCCGTCCACCAGGCCTTTTTTTACTACTTTTGCCCTCCATTCTGTGTTTGGAGGACGCAGCAACGACTATCGCAATAGGCTAAAATCCTGCGCAGTACATTACGTCTGTCTACTGAACAACTGAAGCCCCCAAGCTCCCTTTCCTGGCTATAGAGCCACCATTTTCTCATCGACCAGCAAATCGCCTTGCGGTGTTCGATAGAGCCGTTACTCGTTAGTAAAAGAGCCAATCATTGTTTCGCTCAAGACAGGTATTAATGTAAATGTAAACTTTGTCAGACAATACAGTAAATCCCCGCGAGTAAGAACCTGTGTTTTTTCAAGTTAGGCTAAACAGGTTCTTACATAAAAGGTGTAT
>JAOBYE010368535.1:0-14690 GCA_025403585.1 Parazoanthus swiftii
TTGGCCTCATTATAATTGGCTTAAAATGAGGCCAATGAGAGCTTGGCAAAATAAATTGCTCCAGAAATGGCGCTTACGAAATTCTTTCCCAAGGCGTCCCCTTCCTTTTTCTCCTTTCCACTCCCTCGTGTCCTCGATTTTGCTCTCCTGGACGCCCTGGGTTTCCGAGGATGTAGAAGTCTGCGCCTCCAACAATAAAATAACTAACATCAAGACGAGGCTAGCGCTAAGTAAGAGTACGCAGTCATTGTAATCAGCGGCAACTACGAATACGAATCTGGACTTTTAGTATACTCGGTTGATTTCCTTTTTAACGGTCTCTAACAAGGAAGTGTTTTTTACATTCTGTAATAAATTGTTCCATAAGAGGGCGCCAGAAAACTAAAACTACTTTTTAAGGCTTAAGTATTGTAAGTTTGCTTTCCAGGTTTTGTAAATAACGGAGAAGAAATTCAGATTTCTGTAGGTTCTCCGGGACATATTTGTGAAAAATTATAAACATCATTGTTGCCTTTTTTCCGGCAGTGGAAAGTTTGTCCATGTTTAATTCTTCAAAAAGAGGAACTGAAACTTGCATCGTAGGACAATCTATAGTGATCACCCTGGCAGCACGGTTTTGTAGTTTTTGAAGTTTATTACTTAAATGACCGATCGGCTCTTCCCATACGAAAACCACAACAGTCAAAGTCAAGCTGGATTAGAGCGGGTATACAGGTTATCCGATGCTTTGTTACCGTCCCCCCATACTAGTATTCTTCTCTCCCAGGTGGGAGGTCTCTCCTTTGATTTGGGTATCCACAAGTGCAGGAGGGTAACCTTTGTTGAAATAGCTGCAACTCCTCAAGGCTGGTTTAATCTCTGGCTTTGTGTAGGAGGAGGAGAGGGTGTGTGTGTGTGTGTTGCACTGGGGAGAGGGAGGGGGCGGCGTAATAGAGGGGTGGGGCTTGAATGCCTTAAGAGGGGCTTATTAGAGCTGGGGGCATCTTAGGGAGGAGCTTTGGTAGCTAACCCAAATGGGGGCGTATTAGAGATGGTGGCTTAGTAGAGATTGGGTTTTATAGAAATGGGGGCTAATTAGGGAGGGGGTTACAAGAGAGGGGGTTTAACTGTACGTTAACGGTAGCTGTATTCGATCATGGGAACTTTGCAACGCTTATCCTCTACCTTATCAAGATGTTGATCAAAAGTCTTGACACATTCGTTCGACCTGATGGTCCAAAGCTTTAGAAGTCCTTCAGAGCCGCTGAGTGAGAAAATTGAATATGAAACAATATAGATCACGCCGGCATGAAAGTTCGAGTTACTGGGAATCCAGCAACGTTAAGCAACGTCGAAACGTCCATATTTGGAAATAAATTTTTATCGCAGATTTCTAAAGTTAAAGTGTATTAAGAAAGCGTTTCTTATTTTCCTGTATTTAGAATTTAAAAGTTTTATTCTTTAAACAGTTTCAAAAGTTTTTTAAAATTAATAATTTTATGAGATTTTACAAGTTTTATAAGGATATACATTGTTTATTAGCAGAACTTGCAAAACTTCCTGATGCCTTCTCTGACAAACATTTCGGCCAATTATAATCAATCAAAATAACTTCTTACGCGAGTTCTTGTAAGTTACAGGTGGTTAATGAAAACAATTAAGAACTGTTGCTAAGGCAACAGTCATAAGAAAACATGTCCGTTATCGTTGATTTTTGAAATTTGTGTTTTTAGCAAAAGTACAGTATATTTTCTTTAAATAAAAATAAAACACATAACTATATGCTCAAATAGGAAAACACAACCTTTTAAAGAAAGGTTGACCCCTTTTTATGTAAAACATAAAAGATAGGATCCAATTGAGTTATGGGAATTGAAACCATTATTATTTGAACCTTTCGGTTGTTCAAATATTCACTCGCCAGTTTCTATGGAGGATCCGTACGGCAGAAATCATGGATTCTAAACAGTGCATATCTAGAAACAGTTTATATTTCCCTGAAAGTGTTAAAATTAGAAGAAAAACAAACAAAACAAAAACAATTAAGGGGACAAGTGCCACTTGAGAGTCGGTGAAACAACTGAAAGATAATCTCCTCTAAAACTATCCACAAGAAATATCCCCAGCCGTGGATTGCCCGTTTCATATCGGATATTTTGGAAAAGCAAAAAAAAAACAAACGAAGAAGTAATGAACATATGATAAGTATCCCCAAATCCCATTGGCTCATATATTTTATATTTTATGTTTTACGTTTCGAAAAGGGGTCAACCTTCCTTCAAAAGGGTGTATTCAAAAATTCCCTTTTTTCTGATTTAACTTTTAATTAACGTTTTCTCAAATTATAAATAATGACGTCATCTGATTAACCAAAAAGCAAGCTTCTCACCAAGACATCAACTGCATTCCCCGTGTCATGAAGGCTACTTTGAGCACCGAGCTGTCGTGTCCCTCAAACGTCTTGACACAGCTCAGGTCAGACAGGGCCCATATCTTGATGGTCGCATCTGCTGATGACGTCGCCAGGCACTGGTCCACGGGGGAGAAACGTACACACCAGATGCCCTTTTTATGGCCTCTCAAGGTACCCATGAGGGAGCCATCTGCAACGCGCCAGATCTGTACGAAGAAATAGAAAACTAAGTGATCACGATTAGCGTTGTACTTTGGGTTAAAATCTGGTTGACAGAAACCTTAAGCCCGGATCAAACGCGCATAAAAGCTGTATGAAAGTCGAGTGACGAGATTTGGATGGGAATTTCGTTCAACTCTCATGCACGTCTTCAAACGAGGACGAGAATTGTATGAGAGTTGATTGACCAGATTTGGATGGGAGTGTTGTTCAACTCTTATTTTGGCGGTCAAACGAAGATGAGAGTTGTATGAGAGTTGAGTAACCAGATTTGGATGGGAGTGTTGTTCAACTCTTATTCTAGCGGTCAAACGAAGATGAGAGTTGTATGAGAGTTGAGTGACCAGATTTGGATGGCAGTGTTGTTCAACTCTTATTCTCGCGGTCAAACGATGATGAGAGTTGTACGAGAGTTGAGTGACCAGATTTGGATGGGAGTGTTGTTCAACTCTTATTCACGCGGTCAAACGGGGATGAGAGTAAGTTGTATGAGAGTTGAGTGACCAGATGTGGATGAGAGTTTTGTTCAACTCTCATGCATGCGGTCAAACACGGATTATAGTCCGCGAAAGTTAACAAGTGAGTCGCTCAACAAACGCGTGAAACTGCTTGAAGTTTTGAATAGGTTGGGAATTGATGAGAACCATCCAGAGAGGATGAGAGTGCACAAGAATTGGCGTCAAACGAGAGCAAGAATTTTATCTCTCATCAACTTTTATTGTGCTCGTTAAACATCAGTTTTACTCAAGACAGTTCTCCAAAGTTACGCAAACAAACTTTTGAAATGAGAAAAAAAAAATCATTTTATCTAGTAGCGGCAGTGAATACGATTAATTGGAAGTTTAAGGAGAAATGATTTCTTTATACGGACAAGAGTTTTGTAAGTGTGTTAACACGGCAATGTATACGTTGTATATTCATTGTGGCTTTGGCTAATTAACTGTTTTAATCTAAAATCTGTAAAATGTTTCGATGATTGTGGATGTCGCACGACGTTTGCACCCCCACAGTACATACTTATTGCGGTTGAGAAATACACAGTTTGCCGCAAAATGTGTTGCGTATGGACTCGAGGATAGTACTATTCAACTCTTATACAGAAATAGTCGGCGAGTACTCTAAAAAGGCAGAAAAACATCCAGTTTTCACTTTTTTCGAAACATTCTAACCGCATTTTAGCCTTAACCCTTTATTAAAAATGTAATCGTTTTAAATTTAATCTCGTAGAATATTAAGATAGGGTCGACTAATGTTGTGCACACCGCAAAAAACCTTTTTGAAAATGGGCAAATTAGTTCAAGTGCATATCTTTTGTGACCTGTCGACTAACGGATTCAGTGGGATGTGATGGTTAACATTTGGATGACATCCTACAAGTACAAACTACAGTACAAACATCTAAGTGTCCTCCCAAGTAAATTTCCGTGAGACACGTTGAACCAAACAATACACTACTTTCATAATTTGCTCTGCGGCCATAAACAATAACTACAAGCCGAGGTCAAGTTCCAAATTCTCATACATTTACTGTATTTTGGCCCTATTGGCCTCGACTCGAAGTTTTTGTTCATGACCACTGGGGCGTATTATGAAAGTGGTCTATTTGACGTGTTACAAGGGTATAATTCAGTCAACAAGCTTTTTTCGTGCAATGGACAACTTACTGTAAATGAAAAAGTAATTGAAAACTAGTTTAAAATCTGAGGGATAATAGACCAATTTCGATATATTAAAATTCAGCCTGAAACAAAAGTCACCAACACGAGGCTCTGGGGAATAATCCATGCAAGCTCTATATTTTATTCCCCAGAGCCTCGTGTTGATGTCTTTTGTTTCAGGCTGAATTTTTATATATCGAAATTGGTCTATTTAGTTGCCACCAAGATAAGTTTAAAAACTTTGTTATTTAAGAATGGTTGTTAGCTTAAAATTACGTCACTTTAATTCAAAATATAGTTTATACCTATAAATATTTAACTATTTGTAGGAATGAATGATTTATGTATTGATTTGTATATAATCTTTTATAAGCATCTGTAAAGAGCTATTGTACTGTTTGGGAAATAGCGTCGTACAAACTTACAGAGTGTTTTCACGTGACGTCATGGCCGCCATGTTGGTTCACTTTTACAATGGAGTTGTAATTAGTTTCTCTTGTTTGGGACGCCAACTTGGTCGCCATGCCTTTTGTCATTTTGTTGTTGTTATTATTATTATTATTATTATTATTAATATTATTATTATTATTATTATTATTATTTAATATTATTATTACTGTTGTTATCATTATCATTAATGTTATTATTATTATTAATATTAATTATAGATATAAGTGACCGCATGAGTCACTCACCTTTAATGTCTCTGCATTTTCCTTCAGTTCCTCTTTGCAACCGAGGCCTAGGAATGCAGAATGGTCGCATAAAGAACATCCAGCTGTCAGCATCGTCCATCTTGAACAAGAAGTTCCTCCCAGTGTTTGGACGATTGGGTCGATCAGGATGGTGTTCCAAACACAATAGACACCAGGAGTGGTACAAAGTTGACTTCCGTCGACCAACGATGATCCGTCAAATTGGCACTCTGGGTATTCTGAAGAATAACTGGTGGATAAGAGCATTTAAACTGCAGTACAGTCAGGATGGCTTGCACTGGATTTACTATAGCCAACAACGGGTAATTATCACTTACAAAAGCTCCCTTTTTGAGTTTGAATGTAAACTTTTTTCACCTTTACTGATCTTGTTTTCTAAGCCAATATACCCATAAAAATGGTAAAGAAATAGGTGCAAACAACAGAGGATCTGTCCTGGCGCGTTAATTGAGTTAATTGTCGGGAGGATATTGCTTTGAAACAATTTGGCTTCGATTAATATCTTCTTCTTGTTTTTGGTTGTATTCTAAGCCAGTTCTAACTTGATTAACTCTGAATGCTGAATGCAGCAGGGCTAATATAAAGACATCATTTTGGGGGCAGGTTTAATGGCAAAATTTCGAGTGGCTCTGCTACTCTTTTAGATAAAGCCAGTTGTTTGCAGAAATCAAGAATGTTGTTTGTTACATGCATCTCTAAAACAAGAGATCCATCATCCAGTCAGTAGACTGCAGTTTCTCTTACATCGTGTGATCCTTTGCATTCAAAAGATTTGACTAACTCTAAGACAATACCCAGTCACCGACATGGCAACGTTTGTTTTCGTACTATTTCCTATGCTAGGGAACAATGGCAGATAGCCAGTCACTGATTTTGCTCTTAACTTTGCGTGGAACTATAACTAGGTCCTAAACTTTCAGTGGCAAGATATTTTGATCTGAGTATATTTTGTTTGTATAATAGCCCCACCTTCCGCGTAGAAAAAAATTATCTAAAATTTAAGAATTTTCACAAATTTTTGAAGTGTGTATGAGTTGCTAATTGCTTTCAATTCTGTTGCAAGAGTTCTGATCATTCGATATAAATATCCAGCAAGCTGAGACTCAAATCATTATCTGATGAGTTGTTTAAAAGATATCTAAAACCAAGGCCAACGTTATTTTCCAAGTTTGTGCTTTCGCTGCAAATTAAGATCATGTTATCTCAGTTCTGGTTGTCTTTCAATGTTATTGAACGCACTTGCACTTAGACAACATTTACATGTATGTAGCATTGTTCTCTATGGTTATCTCACGGATTAATCCTTAAGTTTGTCTTTGACTTGGTCTGAAACGATAGTTATCAGTGATGTCAAACTAATGTAGACATTTTGTTTTCAGTCGGTAAAGACATTTAGTGCCAACTGGGATCGATACACCCTCAAACTGAACCCAATCAACCCGCCAATAATGGCTCGCTATCTCCGTCTACGCCCAACCAGCTGGTATGGTCGCATCTGCATGAGAATCGAGTTTTATGGTTGCAAAGCAGGTAAGAATCTTAACCCTAATGATTCAGTCACTGATAGAGTTTCATCAGTCAATATTTGGTGTAATTCTTCATATGTACTCATAAAACGGTGAAAGCTGATTACTTTAGAACTGTAAATACAAACGCTTAGTAGATACCTGGTTTTGACTATTCATGATTGTTCAAAAACAACTGTATGCTGATATTCTTACATATAACTTTTTTTGACTTGAAAAACGGGAAGCGAATGGGCTCAGTAAAATTTGTGTTCGACGCACTTAACCTTGTCTCGTTTTAATTGTTATTCTTTCTTTTTTGACAGTTTAAGTACAAATATTGAACAACACTTTCAGGAGTAACCATTTCAGAAAAAAAGATAAAAATATTTCGAGGATAGCATGATTTGCTATCTATAGTTTTTTTTTGTTAGCTTTGATGGAGGGATGTTTTTGACTTCCAAATATAGTTCTTGCGACTATTAATCTTAAATATGACTGTGTGAATTGAAGTGAGTGAACTGCCTTCGTATGAGCTCTGCCTGTTTCTTCCTCCACCATAACGTGAGAAACGTAAATGATCTATTTAACGCCCACTCTCTATTAAACGCCTCGTATCTAATAGACGCCCAGGTCAATGTACGGTTTTCAGTTAGACGCCTCTCTCTATTAAACGCCCCGTATCTGATAAACGCCGCCCCAAAGGGGGCGTTTATTAGACATGACTTAAAACTGAATTTGTGTAACCTTTCTTGTTCACTTACATTACACGAGGATTGCTATGAAAGTGAAGAACCTTTGATTTATCTTCACTACAGACACTACTTGCAGACTGTTACAACAGTTGCTTTCAAGTTTATTTTTTTGCAATTTAACATTTACAATTAATAAATAACAAATTATTGTAAAAAATAGTTAACTTAATGTGAATGGAGAGAAAGCCCATAGGAAGCTATACAAACTGATCGCAGTTAGTTTTGTTGGCTGGAAAGCGTTTATTAAGAAGTGTAAAATATCGACTGTGAAAATAGACGCCTCTTTCCAGTAGACGCCTCTTATCTATTAAACGCCCAACCCAAACCCTGAAAATTAAATAAACGCCAAGGATGTTAAATAGATTACTTACGGTAACGTTAAATACGGTTTACAATCCCTGCAATGATACTCGTTTTGAAGAGGTTTTCAAAATTTGACACGTGACAAACTAGCAGATAACAATCATCACGATGACATGACAAGTGTCAAAGCTATGCTATGAACCGTGAGCCATATTGAAAAACTATGTTTCCTCTTTTTGAACAGATCCATGTGACATGCCACTCGGTCTCGAGGACTCTAGAGTGACGAAGCAGGGTATGAAAGCATCTTCCATGTGGAACATGCACTACGCCCCGTGGCAAGCGAGACTTTACGGTAGCCGGGCTTGGGTCGCGCGCCAGCGGAACACTAAACAATGGCTTCAGGTCGACCTGGGGACCGTGACCAGAGTAAAGAGAATCGCTACACAGGGACGATACAATGCCGCTCAGTGGGTCACCAGTTATGCGGTGTCCAAGAGTTTGAATGGTGTTCGATTCTCTGCATACAGGGAAGGGAAGCGTGTGAAGATTTTCCAGGGTAACAGCGAGAGATATTTTGTTGTGACCCATAGGTTCAACAGAGCTTTCAAAGCTCGATTTGTCCGGATTCATCCGAAGACGTGGAAAAGCTACATTGCAATGAGGGTGGAGCTGTATGGTTGTCGACTTGGTAGGTTGCTTGTAAAGTAAAAAGCTGTTGTTACAAGAACATTTGTTAATGCTATGAACTATCTTTTCACGTTATATATTATCCCTGTAATTAAGTTATTGAATGGAATGCTTATTATTATTATTATTATTATTATTATTATTATTATTATTATTATTATTATTATAGGAAGGTACGGTCTGTTGTTTTCAAAGACATATCACTGGTTATATCCCTTCACAAATCACAAGAAAAAAATGACAGAAACCGAAACTGATGCATTTCTGAAATAATCTGAAGTCAAGTTAACAGAAGACTACTGTGTTTACAGACCAGTGAAAAATAATGATTGGTCACTGATAAGTCAAGGAATTGCTGTATTGTTAATTGTATTGTCCTCTAATTTTGTTTTATCAATGTGTTCGTCATGAAGTCATGTCTGTTCGTCCGTATTGATAAAACCTCACCTGGGGAGGGTACTAGGGTACCGAAACGCGTAGTGGGATCGACGGAAGAGGAGTGCAGACACGGTGGAAAAGATGAGGACACAGAAATTGTGTTGGGATTGAGTGGGATTCCTGTGCAATGAATGGGTTTCCTGTGCAGGAACCGTGATTCAAAAGAAATTAGCAACTCAAAAACTAGCGAATAAATATTATACCGAATACTATGAATATTTCTCCATTATGAGGAAAAGCTCGGGTGCCACTATTAAATTAACCATCAACTTGTTTTTTTTTTTCTGGAGGATTACTCAAATGTGCTTTATGTGTGTATCCACGTTGAACACAACACTTTCACCATTTCTGTTCAGATCTTCCGAGGTAGGCCACTCAGTTCGGAAACAACCTGTTTAAACCGGCTATTTGCTATCTTTTTCCATCAGGTAAACTCTGCAACAGAGCTCTTGGGATGCAGACAGGCAAAATCAGATCTGTACAGATCACGGCATCATCAAGTTGGGATAAATTTCATACTGCGTCTCTTGCTCGACTACACAAGTTGCGGGCCAGTCGGTATGTTGGAGGATGGGCTGCCGGCGCCAACAACTATTTCCAATGGCTCCAGGTGGACTTCAGACGTGCCACCAAGATCGTTAGGATTTCCACTCAAGGACGAAGTGACGTCGACCAGTGGGTCACAAATTATTATCTCTCCTATGCACAGGACGGACTTCATTTTGCTGTTTACAAGCAGTATAATAGAATGAAGGTATGGCGTTTCATTCGTTTTGCTGTCGAATCGAATAGGGCATAAAATAAGGAATTTATTCAAAGTAAAATGGGTCAAACAAGTTTGTGGCTTGTTTATGTAACGCACTTTTCATGAAAGCCGTCGAAATGTATTCGTCAGGGATTGTAATCTTTCTTGGAATTTCCCTTTGTTCCGTTCTACTGCTCGAAGAGAACCTTTTATGCTTCCTTTGCTCGTTTGATGGCATTTTAGTTTGATTGTGTGTGTACATGCATATACGTCTGTTAAAATTTTTTCTAATGGTGTGTAGATGTATTTATGAGGCTCTATGTCTATTTATAAACTAATTACCTTAATGTCACTTAACATCACAAACAAGTCAGTCAAATCATGTTTTTTGCTCGGGCAAATGATTCCCTGTCATAACAAAAGCCAATTTCAAAGCTATGGTAAATCTAATACCATTCTGTCATCCCTGAACACAGAAGTGGCTCCTGAAAAGAGAATGGAACCTATTAATATTAAAAAAACAAGATTACTTTCACGTATAAAAATCTATTAAATAAAACCGATCGAATAAAGGTAAAACGATCGATGATTACAATGATTTTACCGACAGGTCAAGCGAGTTTTCATCAGCAGACGTCGATAGATCGATCTGTTGCTACTTCGCAAAACGAAGGATCGGTAGTTTTATTTCACAAGGATGACAAGGAAGAATGTGGATCTTCAAATTTTCCCTTTGCTTGTATAAGGTCCGGCAGTGCAAAGTTTTCAAACGACGAAAATACAATGGTTCGTGATTGACGCAGCAATCGAAATTAGTCCATACAAAAACGGCGAAATTAATTCTCACATATCGCTTCGTTCATGAAAAAGCTATCAACTGGATATTAAATGGAAGAAAAGAACTACCTGATGTGTTTAATTTGTGCAAAGAAGTAGTTTCCAATAGAGTAACAGTTGATGAAGTAACTTAGTGTAATGCTGATTAATATCAATGTCACTTCGTGTCCACTTCAACATGTATACTGGTCTTTATCCAAGGAAATCCTGAAAATGACTCTGCTTAAGTGCCAGTTACAAGCTAGTTAGGTTCTAAATGCTGGGTTTTCTTGTATGTGGATTTTTACTGTAATATGTGTAAAACAGTTCGTGCTTTAAGAAGTAAATATATTTTTTTCAGGTCTTTAAAGGTAATCGTGACAGGAACACTGTTGTGTCACATGGAATTATTCCACCAATCAGAGCACGCTATCTGCGAGTGCACCCGAAGAGCTGGCGTTCCCACATATCCATGCGGGTTGAATTTTATGGCTGTGCAGTTGGTGAGTTGAGGAAACTGTTACCATAGCTAAGTTTGCTTAAAGATTAAATATAAAGGGAGGGGAAACAATTTTCTTAACTCGTGTTCCTTAGCTTTACTTCAGTTATAGCCAATAACAGTAAAGAACTTATAAACCTGCTGTCGACCGGACCGGCAGCTTTACGTCCCAGTCCGAGGACGATGTGGCTAGCAGGCCGGCGAGACTTTACGATCTGTACCAACCTGGCGCGCTAACTTACGTCAAATACGAGAGGTAATTAATCGAATTAAGCTACAGACCGAAAAGACGAACTGAGGGATAGCCTCCCCGCAAACAGTTAGTGTCCATCGTAGCCAGAGGTCCTCCTCGGAAGATATTCCAAGGGAGGGCTCTCGCTGCGAACGAAATTTAGGCGTTTGTGGGGGTAGGCTATGCTGGCGAAAGTGTGAAGAAAAGTTCATGCCGTGCTAAGTTTCGACTTGAAGCTTTGTCTTTTGACGAAATAAAAGGGAATTTCAGAAAAATTAAAAAGGTAACATTCGTTACCTAACATCCCTCCTCAAAAGTCATTTGGTTGGTTCTTGGTCGCTCTATGAAGTTGCTTTGCGATTTCCACAGATTCGTGCAAGGTTCCTCTTGGTCTAGAAGATGGCCGAATCCCCAGTGGTAATTTGCGAGCATCATCGATGCACAATCATGCCCATGGCCCAGATAGAGGCAGAGTCAACCAACCGTCCGGCAACGGCCGAGTAGGAGCCTGGTGCGCAAGGCACAACAATCGTAACCAGTGGCTGCAGGTCGACATTGGCGGCGTTGTCAGGGTGACCGGTTGTGCGACCCAGGGTCGATACGATGCCAACCAGTGGGTGACTAGTTATGCAGTGTCTCACAGTGTGGATGGAAGACGTTTCAAAGCCTACAGGCAATATGGGAAAATGAGGGTAAGCAAAAGGCACATTTTCCATGACGTCATTGTTTACATGTTAGTTAGTTATCACAGTCAGCGTAAATTCTTTTTCAAACTCAAACAGAATCAGTCAATAAATTTAGTAGAACACGTACAACTAGTACTAGCTGAAAGTTTAAACTTGATAAGTCGAATAATTTCAGAGAAATGTGTGCTTGAAAACTTCGATTTTTCAAACATTTCTCTGTGGCTCCAGCCATACGTTCTCTGTAATCAGCTTTGAACGTTTTCAAACGTACAAATTACCCCAAAAGTATTCAACATACTGTGGCTTATAACTTGTACGTTTATACTCTTTAATAAGTACTAATATCAGTTGTGCCATGCTTCTTCGATTTATGGACACTTTTTGTTGTTTGAATCTTGGTGTTCGAGTTTTTCTATACTATACAAATGTTGCCGAACAAAGACAACTAGGTGATGAAATTGTTTCACATAGTATGATTAACATGTTACCTAACGTTTGATTGTGTCTGTCAACAGATATTCCAAGGCAACTTTGACAGACACAGTATAGTAGTGTACCGGTTTGTCCCACCATTTAAGGCGCGCTACGTCAGGTTCCATCCCAAGACGTGGTATAGTCACGTTTCTATGAGGGTCGAAGTTTACGGTTGTGCTTATGGTAAGATTGAAAGTGCCTAAATGGTTATGTTTTAATATATGGACAAAGCTTTTACTGGAAAAAAATACACTACGCATAAAATTCATATGAAATTACATTCGGGGAAACTAGTGTAGTATTGCAGGTACCCTTAATCAAACTGAAGATAGATAGATGCAGTAATAGTGACTCCCCTGGCTTAGGGCTTTTCAGGTTCAATTTGCAATGATGCAGTAGAAAAGATATACTGTATATAGTATTTACAATGGTGTAGTAAAATCCCCATTACAACTTACAATGGTGTAGTTAAAAAGCCTTTTATTCCAATTCATTTTCCAATGTTGGAGCGGTTCCTCGCTTCAAGGCTTATGCGCTCGGTTCAGCGGCAGGGAGCCTGTGTGCTTCAGCACACAGATTCCCCTCCTATAAGTATCAAGAGAGGTAGCTGTGGCTATTTGGGCGGGCCAACTGTTGAACTGTTTGATAGTCCTAGGGATAATACTAAAAGTTGTACTGGAAAAAGGTTTATTCTCTGAAGGAGAAGATAGGACTTAGCGTGTCATGTGTATCTTGTATACCTGAAGTGAATTTATCAGAGAGATCTATCTTGGAAACCTGTTCATTAATACTTTTAAGACACTTTATTATCATGTGTGCAATTGATGTTGAAATGGTATTTTATCATTACAGGACCCTTGTGTAACCGAGCCCTGGGAATACAAAATGGAAGACTGAAAAATAACTACATGACAGCCTCTTCCTACTACAATGTACAACACGCCCCCTGGCTCGCTCGACTTCACCTCCCCCGCAGAGGACACAACATGGGTGGGTGGGTGTCTCGCCATAACAACCACAACCAGTGGCTGCAGGTGACCTACCCCCGCACAATGAAGATCACGGGAATCATGACACAGGGACGGCAAGATTACAACCAGTGGGTGACGTCATTCTGGGTGATGTACAGTCAGGATGGGGCGCACTGGATTCATTACCAACAATACGGTCAGCCCAAGGTAAGCTGAGCCAGTGAAATAACTCTATAAAACTTTGTGTTTCATTTACAAAGAATAGATTTGCTAAGAATCAAAATTTTGGGTTGGTGTAAAGCCTTATTTATAAGTAGGTGAGTAAAACCTTGTTTATGCAGGGACGCTGATTGTAATATCCTTACGTTTTACAAGTAAAAACTGATATCAATAGAAGCCCCTAACTAATGCGTCAATACTTAACAAATACATTCAATTGACCTGAAAGTTTGAAAAACAGCACGAAGTTTAATAAAGTAACAAATAAGACGTTTTAAAATTTGTTTGAAAAACTATAACAATTTCCATAAGTAACAATATAGGTGGTGTACATGTAGAAATTATATTTATTGAAAAACTAGAGTGGGGAACTTCGGCGATTAAGAAAAGTCGTATCTACATTGTAAACACACGTATAAAAAGGTCAGTGATATTGTGTTCTATGACAACACCCGCCTTTGCAGTCGGCTTATCTTGTAGTTTATATGGTTAAAAGAATAATACATGGATGTTTGGAGATATGGGACTCTTCTTTTAGAATTTACGTTCGATACCTCCTCTGCGTGTTCCCTGCGCTCACTTGTGGGGTATCGATTTGAACACTCTGAAATAAATTCCATATCTCTCCGCGCCTGTGTATTATTCTCTGTGTAACCGGTAGCTGTTCACATTAAATAAAACGGTTAAATATTTGACAGTCAGATTAGAAAAATGATCTCTTGGCTGAATCCGTTCTTTTCTACGGAAGCCGTAACAACTTGGATTTGACTTGTATCTGCTTAGTTGTTTTAAAATTGTTTCAGGTTTTGAGTAAGTTCTCAGAAAGCTGGTGCCTAATTTGAAGTACATGGATAACACCTTCGAACACTTTCCCTTTCATTAGTGATTTTATACTATTTCTTTGATAAGTTAAAGTAGCTGGAGAGAAATGGACAGAGTACACAAATAATCTCTCCGGCCGTCGGCTGTTAATGAAAACTCTGAATCTGTTCACTTTCAGCCTGTAACTTTCAGTCTGTTTGCTTAACGCTTTACCGGTGTTATAAACGCCTTCTTCTGCAGACTTTCCAGGCCAATCGGGATAGGAAAGGTGTCACAGTTAATACGTTTGACCCACCAATTGAAGCGAGAAGAATCCGAATCAACCCTCGAGGATGGTACTCGCGCATCTCTATGAGAATTGAGCTCTTTGGATGTGCAGTGGGTAAGAAGTTACTACTTATTATGTATTGACTGACTACGAGGGCGTCGCTCTGTCCGTTACTTATGACCTCGAGCGAATTGTTGCGCTAATGATCATAGGTGACAAATTACTCCTTAATTTTGGCGCGAAATTTCAGCGTTAATTTATAATTTCACATGTGAAATTACA
>JAOBYE010368646.1:0-14688 GCA_025403585.1 Parazoanthus swiftii
ACGCGCCGATTTTTTGTCGGCGTCAAAAAATCGGAGGTCTTACGACAAAAAATCGGCTCGTGTGTAGCGGCCTTTAATGATTTTGTTTAGTTCGTTCAATTTTAGCTAATTACCTTGCTCCTTTTGCTTATAACTATGGATGTTCCATATGCCTTCCGTATTTGTAAAGCACCCGGCATTATTGATAAAGAGAGAACCTAAAGATTGAAATATGCATCTGTGTTTTTTCAATAAATGATTTTTTAAATCATAACCTTGAAAAACTTGTTCACTTCATGTTCTCTATCTGCCTCCATTGCAAGATCACTCAGAGGACGAATATCTTCTACTGTTGAACTGCAATCTTCATTCAGATATTAGATATTCATTCGTCGAACGTCTTTCATGTTACAACTGAAAATTAAAATAATCTTATAGAAAAAAAAGAATCTATTACAATAAATAAAACATCTGTCTCCCAAAAAGAAGAAAATAAAACTATCTTCATTACAATAAAAAATTAAAAAAAACAATATAAAAGCATCAAAGAGAGGGAGAGTTTTTACGCCGGTGTTGCAAGATTTTAAGATGTTTTACACCCCTTTCAGCATGGGACCCAATAAATGAAGTAGCAATCCTTTCAGGCAAGGATTTTTCAAAAACTGAGTCAGAACCAAGTGAACAGATTTCCACCTTAGAAGCTATTCTCACAGAAAAGATGTAAAGCAAAATTTTCGTATTCCTACCCCCTCTCTTTGATGTTTTTATATTGGCCTTCTTTGGGTTTCTGTATTCAAATAAAACAGTTTTGCTCAATTGAAGCTCCCGGATCTCACTTCACGGATATCCGATATCCTCACAAGCCACGGCCGTACTTCTGGGGGACAATGACAAGTTTTGAAGCATTAAAATGCTTTTTCTGGAGTTTCTGAAGCGAAAACCGTTTTGCTAGGGGGGATGGGGGCAGTTGTTCCCTAGTTCCCCTCCCCCTGCTCGGTACAACCCTGAAAACAGTACCGTGTTAACATCAGTGCAAAGCTAATCTACAATAAACTTAAATTCAGATCTACGACAAATATTAGAAAATGATGCAAGCTTACCTTTGGTCCACCGCTTGAACCACTACAGGAGCTTTGAGTAAGACGTTTTGTAGAATGGCCGTTATGTCCAGAAGTGATATAATTTCCTATATATTAAGTAAAAATTTCTTTTAAGTCTGTTTTCAAAAAACGTTTGTTAGTTGAGTTTCAAAGAAATTTATAACAGGAATTAAATTATGCTTGAAGATGTTATGTATAATGCCTGCAAAAAATTGTGTTTTTGGTTTCAACTCATTTGTTTTATTTTTTTGTTGCGTACGGTAAATCGACTATACATTTACAAAAATAATCAACTTCTCACAAGAAAAATTTTAATTGTAAAGGAAGTAAAGTTCGTCTCGAAAGAGGAAAATTCAAGTCTGATTATAATCTTTCGTGTAAACTTGCAATTATAAAAATGCAATTTCCTGATCTTGACTGATAGCCCAACAAAATAAACAAAACAAAAATCACCACTTCAGCAAGTGCATCGTTCACTATCATCATGGCGTTAGATATCTATGAAAAGCTATTATCCCAAACACTCAGTCAGGAGTTGCAAGGTCAAATTTTTGAGGGGCCTCAAAAGAAAGAGAAAACACTTTAGTTTAAGGGATGGTTAATCGGCAATTTTGAAAAAGTGTTTTGGAGCACAGATGCCATATTTGCCCTAAAAAGTGTTTTGGAGCACAGATGCCATATTTGGAGCACAGATGCCATATTTGCCCTCTTTCCAGAACTCCGAGTTCGGCCCGAGATTTCTGGATCCATCCCTGCAATTCAATATTTTTTGCGGGAACCTAGAATGTCAAACAGACCCTTTTCCCAATTTACAACAATGCGCTGAACTTGTTTAAGACCCCCAAGTCTCGAACTTTTGGCAAAGGAAGGG
The DNA here is from genome assembly GCA_025403585.1 of Parazoanthus swiftii. Classification (NCBI taxonomy): domain Eukaryota; kingdom Metazoa; phylum Cnidaria; class Anthozoa; order Zoantharia; family Parazoanthidae; genus Parazoanthus; species Parazoanthus swiftii. The sequence continues at coordinate 1,951 of JAOBYE010368646.1, forward strand.
GCTCTAGCTTTTGAAGTCTAACGGGAATCAACCTAAAAATCCGTCAAATATCGAAGTACAACTTTTCTTGCTAGGGCTCGAACGCAATTTATGAGAACTTCATCAGTTCTTTATTCTTTCTAAATCACTAGTGGTTCGTGCATTCCGATTGGCTCCCCAACAACAGTGATTACATAACTAATCGCATTGCTTTGAGAAATGAAAAACTGGTAACTGTTTTTCTTTTTTCTTTTCAAGTTCATTAAGAGCAGCTACTCGCGAGTATATAACAAAACCGACTTGAAGTCGTGCGTGTTAATAGAATACAGCAAGATTAAGCAATACTAAGCTTAGTATGGTCTTTGTGTATTCTCAGACCAAAAGGTTTGTGCTCATAGAAAGTTTACTTTAATGCTTTTAAAATCCTTATTGTGTCGTTTGTTTCACTTAACAGGAGGAAAAAAGACACGAGGAGGAATTGGTAAGAGTCAAGTTTATCATACTCTGGCCTACAATTAAAGATTTCAGTTTTAGAATTTTACAGTAATAATAATAAAGATAATAATATTGATAAAAATAATAACAATAATACTAACAATAATAATAATAATAATAATGATGATCAGATGATAGTAATAGTAATAAAAGTAACTGTTACAGTAAATTGTTATAACAATAATCACAACATTAACAGTTATAATATGAACATCGATATTACTATACAGTATCAACAACGACAACAGCAACAACGATTAACAAAAAAATCATTTGGTAACAGGATTTTTTGTCGTACGGCTTTAACGCTTTGGAAAAGTCTGAGATTGTGTTTCTAGTTTGAAAGTTGTTCTTTAAGTTTGACACCAGGTTTTCTTTTTTCCACTCTATTTTCAGCTCATTCGGTCTTGTTATAACGTTTGTTCTTACATAAAAAAGCGTGTACCGTGATCCCCTGTGTTTGAATGCGTAAGTGCTTTGGGGGTGGGGAGAGGGCAGAGTGGATAAACTTTGCTCTCGCTAGTACTAAGAACGTCTATGGTTTGTTAAGTTGCAGGTTTGGTAGACAAGCTGCCGGCATTTTAATCACATACAATTATAGCAAATGTTGGAAGAAACAAAAGAAAGTTGTTGAGAGATCTTTGATCAGCAGCTAAACTATCGTTTCCTCTCGCAGTCGCAGCTGTACTAACTGATTTGTGCTTTTTTAAACTTTGACGTATTTTTTCAATATTCAGCTGAAAGAACATCACAAAACAACACTTTTTTCGTTTTTTCCATACTTCGGTTTTGAGCAGCGATATAAATTTTAGTTTTTTAGCTAATTTCCTTGAAAAATTACTTGTTTGTTACGTAATAATTGCATCATCTCTTATAGGTAACGGTGGAATGTAACATTGGTGATACAGTACGATTTCCGATACAATATTATTTTTTCCAGACATGTGTTTGGTTAAAATGAGAATCATCAAGCAAACATATTCAATGGCTAAACAAAACCATGTTCTATATGACGTCAATATGATACAAAATGTTCCTATATTTTATCACTTCTTCGAGAACAAAGGTGGTGTTTCCTATACAAGTGATTTGGATTATGGTTGTCTTTCACAGCTTTTATGACAAGCAATTTTGATTTTGATATAATAACGCGTCCAAAGTTTGTCGTTGTTCCTGTCCTTTGATCAAATGCGGCAAAAATAATCTTCTGAAAGCGATAGCCACGATGCTAAGTTTAACATGTCATGATAGTATTTGGCCAAATAAAAAACGATTATGTTTAGCGTCCAGATTATTTTGAAAAGAAGGGGCAAGCAGAGCTTTGTTTTGTGGAAGTTTATCTTAACCGGCAGGTGGCTCTATACGAAAGTCAGTTATCTTGAGTTATAATCTTTATCGTTCTTATACTCGACACTTGGCTTTATATCATCGAATTCTCCACTTGCAGACGGAGCAAAAGTATCTCTCAGAGTTTGCTGTCCATCCACAGCAGAGCGGGCAAACCAAGTACCTTGTGCTTTGATCTTATTGAAACACAAACAAAAACCATGATGGCTTAATGATTTAATAACTTTGAGAAGGCTCGAAAGGCTAGTGCATTGAAGCGTTCTCGCCACAGAGATGATCAGAAAAAAGTGTACTGTAATAGTAAAAAAGTTTAAAAACACAGAGGCCAATGGCTTACTCTTGGAAACAAATAATATAGTGCATATGCTTCAATAAAGCAAATATTTTTTGCCAACGAGTCATCCGAGAAAAAACGCGAAGCTGCGTTACTAAGAAACACAATGTGTATTGTAGTGTAACCGTAGCTTTCTGGGAGAAAAAATCACAGCACAAACATAGCAATTACCGGAAAATCTCAGTTATACATGCATAAAGTGCAATCCGGCCACATCAACCCAATTTTTTTATAGGAGGGATCAGATCGACCCTGTTTCACGTGAATTGAAAAAAAAGCCTGTCTAATTTCAAGAAAATGTTAGAATTCTTTCTGATATCAATTCAGTTTTATACTAACAACGTGCAGAAGTTTTTATAACCTTTACGAAATCTAAAAGAAACCACAATGAAAAACAACAAACTCAGTTCTACCGACCCAGTGAGTCGCAACAAAATCACTCTCTGGCGACTGAAAATAATTCGGAACCTTAATTAATCTTATACTCAGATTTTGTTACTGAAAAATAATCTAAAATTTATTAATTTGTCATATTTTTATTTAAAAGTTTCAAAATAGCTTTTGCTTTCCTCTTTTTTTCTGAAGCACTGAATGTCTTCTGTATGCTATTCAAATGAACTGCCAGGAATGAAGAGTAGCTGTAGTAGCAAGTTTGAAGATAATATGTAAGGAATACTGCTGTTATTGCATGTTGTCTAATCCAGTTTACTGAAAAGTAATTAGTCCAGTCCATGCTGCTTGAATTGAAGACGATCCATTCTTGAATTTTGTTACTGCAGTGAAGCCTGCCTATTGATATTGTTTTCTTTCCATCCTTTTTTGTGAAGTTAATGACACTGTGGTGCATTACAAGTAACACTGTAGTCTTAAGCTCGATTTAAGTACATATGAGATGAGACCCCTTGCACAACGATGCAATGAGATAGAATACTGAACATTTTTAGGACTGCCTACAACCGGGTATGATTCAGAGCTATAAAGTTAAAAAAGGGAAAAAATCAAACAGGTTGTTGAAATAAAAGTTGTTTTTCATGTACATTAGTCTTTATATAAACGGCAGTGCGTATTTGAACATTTTTAATCGAAGAACTGAAGCAAAGAACCTATTTTTAGGAAAATAAACCTAATGGCAGATTCCTGATCTTCTGTACTTCGGCTCGGAATCCGAAAAGCGGTCGTAAGCTTTACGAAGAACTGAAACATTTCAGACTCTTTTTTCGTCCAAAATAATTTTAGATACTTATCGAGTAAGCTCATTCCAATCAACGAAATGAACTTAAAGAGGTACAGTTTAAAAGCAAACATAACACTCTCCGTATTGCCTTGAAATTCTGATATTAAATCCTGTCCCTGAGGATGTACAGCTTGCAAAACCTTGAATTACGTTGCATAGTAGTATTGTAAGCAAGTCCACAGTTCGGATTCTAAACTTCACTTTCTACCATAATTATAAAAGTGTGTATTATAGCCGATGTCTCCCGTAAAACACTTCCGAATCTGCTTCTATTTCATGTCGATGTCTCGTCTTTTCCTAACTAGCGATAGAACATCGACTTGCTAACAGGACGCTGGCTAGCCCTTCACCAAGCTTTCTCCCATCACGATATCTCGTTCCTGTGCTACGCGCATCCACGAGTTAAAAACGTGAACGGCAACAGTGCCTGATATCGAATTACTTTTAAACAAAGAGTATTCGAAACATCATGCATGTAACGTATCATCCATCCACGGAAGGTGGTTTGTTTGCTTGCTTTTGATAGCGCCGGTTATTATGACTCCAAAACTGGAACACAACAGGTTGAGTGTAATTTATATTCCACTTTTAATATACATTTTCAAATTTAAAAAGAAAAATATGAAAAACGGGGGCGGCCTCGAAAAAGGAAGCGGGAGGGGACGCTGAACACAAGTTGTTTTTATACTTGGCCGTATGGCTAACTACAATTCTTATTACACGTAGCTAAATCACTACAGTCTGTCCAGCTGCATGCTCTAAACAAAGAAAACCGTATAGGCTCGAAAAATATTGTAACTAGTTTACAAGTCCCTAATGTGATTTAGTAATAAAATTGCTTACTCTCTTTTTCAGGCGGAGAAGAGAAGGTTGTGGCAAGAGGTAGAGTAAATTAGCTCCCTGTATTACTTTTTAAAGTACCATATTTGTTTTTGCAGCTGCATTGTCTCACTTCGTTAATCATTCTCCACTTTAAATCCTCGCTCGCTCAATTCTTTTGCCTCAATACACGCGCTTACGGAATATAAAAAAAGTAAGTTGCCTTTTTTGCTATCACGTCAGTAGACAAGCGACATTTTATAAACATTTAGCATGGATTTGATTTCTTTATGATTAAAACATCTTTATGATTAAAACTAACTTTACCATGAATCCCCACGTTAAAGCGATTTTCTAATTTCTAAAATCACTGTTGGTTCGAGCATTCTGAATGTTTCCCAACAGCAGTGGTTTACTGGTTACAGAACTAATCGCATTGCTTTAAGAAATGAAGAACTGGCAACTGTTTGTCTTATTTCTTATCAAGTTTACTAGTAATCCCTTTGCAGCTAGAGATCACATGGTACAAATTACGCCATACTGGAACGTAAAAGAATAAGTAAGGCTCCACAGGGAAATGTAAAACAAAGACAATTCACACTTTTCTAGTTAATTGTATTTTGTTGTCGAGTCCAATTTGGGCATATTTTGTACCATGTGACCTCTAGCTGCAAAGGGCCTATTGCAGCTACTCGCGAGTATTTTACATGAAGTCGTGCGCGTTAATAGAATTCAGCAGGATTAAGCAATACCGAGTTTAGTATGGTCTTTGTGTATTCTAAGACTAAAAGGTTTGTGTTAATAGAAAGTTTATTTTATTGCTTTTGAAAATCTTATTGGGTCGTTTGTTTCACTTAACAGGAGAAACAAAGATACGAAGATGCTTTGGTAAGAATTAAATATGTTATAGTCTGGATAAGCCGAAAGATTTTGGTCCTATAAGATTTTAGTTTTAGAGTTTAACAGTAATAATGGTATTTGTCCGAATTATCACTCATTCATTCAACAGTTTAAGAGCAAACGGTCAGTGGATTTTGTGGGTGCTAGTTACCCACATGTTTAGGGTTGTTTGTTGCCCACTATTGTAATCCAGGGTGTGCTTACCCTGGAAGTTGTTGCTTTGAAGTTTTTGAACGGCTTCTTGATAGTCTCTTGATCCTGTGTAAGCATTTCGTGCTGTTTCTCCATCGTAGTGGGGCACCATCGGCTTGCCAGGTTCCTCCATAGCACATTCAATGTCTGTCGCTCTTCTCGGAACGTCGGTGTCTGGGCCTTTGGTTCTACAATCTTTACATTCAGTGACGCAGCAGCAGCTGTTCTTGGAGCAGGGCGCACTCTTCTCCCTGTCGGGTCTGGTCTCAGCACTGCAACAGACCAGACAGTTCTCTCTGTTGCATGGACCTGCCCAGGGATCTTTTGAAAGTCTTGGATTGATCTTCTGTCCTCCTCTTTCTATAATCTTGATGCGCCATCCGCGTTCCATTACCATCTTGCTCTCACTCTCAGGCAGTATTTTTGCGAATTTTCCGAGTTTTTTATCTGATAATAATTACTGTTAATAATAATAATAATAAAAATATTTTTAATAAGATAATAATAATGATTGTAATAACAGTAACTGTCACAGTAAAATGTTATAACAATAAAAGTATAAATAGTACTATCAATCATAATTAAATGGTAATAATCACAACAATAATTATAACATCGTCAGTAATAAGAACATGAACATGAACATATACAATACTATACAACAACAACAACAACAACAACAACAACAAGACCACAACAAGACCACAACAACATATAAAACCAATTCGTAACATGATTTTTTATCGTGCAGCACTAACTTTTTGGAAAAGTCTGATGTTTTAGAGATCTGAGCCAGAGGTAAAGTTATAGATTGTGTTTCTAAGTTGAAAGCTGTTCTTTAAACTTGATCAGGTTTTCTCTTTTCCACTGTATTTTCAGCTTTTCGGTCTTATAGAACGTTTGTTCTTACATAAAAAAGCGTGTTCCGTGATTCCCCGTTTGTATAAACCCTGGATTTAAATGTGTGTTCGAATGCGTAAGTGTTTTGGGGGCTGAGTGGAGAAACTGTGTTCTCGCTAGTATTATGGACATTCACGGTTCGTTAAGTTACAGGTTTGGTAGACAAGCTGCCGGCATTTTGATCACATATAATTATAGCAAATGTTAGAAGAACTAAAGGAAAGTTGATGAGAGATAATTTCTGATCAGCAGATAAGCTATCGTTTCCATTCTCAGTTGTACTAACTGATTTGTGTTTTGTTTTGTTAGAAATTTAAGACCATGATGGCAAAGTTACAGATTTTCTAGACTTTGATGTATTCTTATATCATTCGTGCACGAAGTGCAGGATGGGATATTATGAGGAGCCTAAAATGTCAGTGGTAAACCACCGGTTAGCACGGTTTTTAGGACTGGAGCGAGAATGTACATGTCAATAATGAGGTGAAAAAATAGCGGTTGCCTCTGGCTTTTGGGCTCTGTGGACAGACTATTAAGTCTTCAATACTTTAGTTTATAAACGTTCCAAAGTCCTTTTCTGATTCCGGAACCGCCAGGCTCGCCGCTTCTTGTACCTTGTACCGTCTTCCTTTGGGTGTTCAGCTCGTGTGACTTCTTGTTATATGACTTGTAACAAGTTTATTCAAAAATATGGTCTGGCTTTGCAATCGAATTAGAACCGCAGATGATCGAGGTAAGTAGACAGGGTACAGCTAATAACTGGATTGGCCGGAGTTCCCATGGATTTAGAACTGCTGTTCTTGCTGCAAAATTGATTTTACTATATGATCTTTAGGTTTTAGCTTGCACTTACAGTGTAAATGCCTAAAAACGTTGTCTCTTGCATGTTAACCGTCTGTAAAACAAAGTGTGTCAACCTCAAAGCTTTTTCACGCTCTCCATTGGTAGCTCATTTGACGATGACTTTTTAAAAAAAATAAATGATACTAAGCATCGCTTACCTTATTGTAGTTTACCATTTAACCCTAGAAATCTGGAAGAGGGGAGGGGGGTCAAATTGACCCTCCTCTCGATTTTTTCGGCTTTAAATTTTTGCTTCTTGACCGAATAAAAAGAGCTTTGGTACAACTGTTCTTTTTTGTGAACACATCTTTTGACATTAATTAGGTGACGTCATAGTTGATGACGTCATCACAATGAGTCACACAACTTGTGTGTTGACTTCGAAATCTCAATTTTTCTCTAAAGAATGACTAAATGCAGATAATTTTGCGATGGATTCTACCTATTTTGAAGTTTTCATCGCTAAAGGCTGTTTTCTTATCATTTTCAGTATTTATAATTCAAACTTGAATAAAATCTGAAAAACTCAAAAATCCAATATGGCGGCCAAATTTTGGAATTTCGCTCATTAAGGTTGCCATGGAAACAAATTAGATACCACGTGACTACGCTTAATTGAAAGTAAAAAGGAAGCTGATCATGTCTGCCAAATTTCATGTCAATCGGATGAATTGTGACGAAAGTAGAAGGGGGTTCCGATTGCTCCCCCCCCTCCTCGAGTGTTCTTGTGACTTTTTTTGTTAAAGGTTTCTAGGGCTACGGGTCCTGAAAGTTACACTATCGGTGTAAAGTTTACTGAAAATCTTGTATAATGCACAAAAACAAGGCCTCAGCGCTACGATACTGTACTGTACGTAGTTCTCTAGATTTGAGTTCAATAAATTATTATTATTGTCAATATTATTATTATTATTAACATTAAATGAAGGAATACAACAGGTATTTTGTGGTTTAATTTGTTTTCTAACACAGTGCTGTCCCTATTAAGTAGTCACTAAGTAATGGATTGTTGTTAAACAGCTAATTTCTGGTTTAAAATTGCAATTGTTTAAGCCATAAATTAATTTGTATCACTAAAAACTCACAGGCACTGACTCAGATATATTCAAGTTAAAGAAAGATCAGTATGTTTCCATGAGGAAGAAGAAATATGACTTAGAAAATAAGGCAAAACTCCAAGTCTGGCAGTCGGCCATTCTCAACGGTCCAGTTGTGTTTTATTACCGTAAACTCTTAAAAGTTTGGGACCGTGTGCAAGGTATGCTTGATCCTAGAGGCTGTGACTCCGGCATGACCAACATTACCTTGAAACTCCAAGATAATTACATTCCACTAACCCGCTGACTTGTTTTTCGGTGTTTTTCTTTGAACAATCTTAACTACCTAGGCCCGGAGAGAGTAATAAGATGCTGAGCACTGTATTTTGATTGCTCCATGTTTTGTATCAGTAAGAAGTAAAATAAAACCTGAAAGGGCATTAGTTTTCAAAATGATTGGAAAATGCTTTCATTACAGAATATTAGGTAGCACTTGTTAATAGGTGCTAAGTTCTTAGTAGGGGTTGGGGTCACGAAAATTTGATTAAAAGTGTAATATTTTTTCTTGAATTTTGTGCCGCAAATGGGGACCATGGTCATAGTCAGGGTAACCACATCCATTGTATCGAGGTGACCATTTAAAACAAGTTTAATTTACAATAAATGTATGGGAAAACTTTTGGAACTTTGACTGATGACCGTTATTTACAAAGAACAATTGTATACAAGTTTGACTGTGTCATGAAAACAAGTGATTTACAACTTAGAATACCTTGATGCAGGCCTAAGGACCACTAGAAATACAGTCAAACCTTTCAGGTGATCACTCTGGATGCTGAAAAAGTGGCAGTTTATGAGAGTTGGTTGCTTATGAAAGCAATCACCACGATTCTTTTACTGGTGTTTGCTACCACAGGTTTTGTTGATTACTTATATGAGTATCTGTATTTACCATAGGTTTTTGCCATTTGCACAGCCCAATAAACATGAGTAACAGAGATAGTCTCCTCGCAGCCGTACTTTGGCAAGTGAAAATAAAAAAAAAATACACCTTTTACTTCTAAACAAATTTGATGTTTTACGGGCAAAAAGGAAAAACGTCATAAAGTATCCAGTTTCACAGTTTTCTCTTGATTAGGTTCTAGAACCTCAACATGCATTGCATTTTAAATGAAATTGGCGAGGGAATTAATACACGGATGAGATGGATCACAAGAAGCCCTTTGATTTTCAGTTTTCAACTGTAAGAACATTACAAAACAACACGTTTTTCTTTTTTCCATTCCTTGGTTTTAAACGGCGATATATAAATTTTAGATTTTTTTCGCTATTTGTCTTGGAATATTGCTTATTGTTTTACACCATCTGTTACAGGTTACAATAGAATGTAGTATTGGTGATACATTTGAGAGGAAGTTTACCTTTTCCAGACATGCATGTCTGTTAAACATGAGGATCGTCAAGCAAAATATATCCACTGGTTACACAAAACCAGAATGTTCAATGACATCACAATAACTGGAATGATTGACATTGCAAAACACTTCATTGATCATTGAAAATGGTCTCTTTCTATCTTCACATAACCGATCAAAAAAGATTATTGCGAAAAGAAACCGAAAAGTATTAATTGCTTTCGTTGGAACAAGCAGAAGATGAGAGACGTGCTTCGATAAATCAAACGACCCTAGACTCGTAGACTTCGTTCAATCTGAATAGTTTACTTCATCATTCACAATTGGATTTGTAAAGAAAAACAGAACATTGGAACACATTCTAACTTTGCACACATTAATCATAAACAAATTATGATCTTTGCTTGTTTTGCACATTATTAGAAAAGGATTTGCATGGTTCTGAATGGCACGAAGGGTTATTTTTCCGTTTGCTAGATTACGGTATCGGAGGTTTAATTAACTGATCCCTTTATACAAAAAGTACTTATGCAATTAACTTGAACAATCATAGAACTGAATACTTTCTTTTAATACCAACGAGGAGTTAGACAAGGGTGCATTTTGAGTCAACCTATTTCTAAACAAACTGCCTTTGCCCCTCGGTCTATATACACCCCTTTTAAATAAACCGACCAATTTCTTATGAGCTAATATAAGTCCGGGGCTATAGTATGTGATTTTAGTGGTATAACATTTTAAACCGTTTCTTCGGTAGCTTTTAGAAGTAGCAGCATTGTCGTCTACTGAAAGAAATCTGGTGACGCGATTCATATAAGCGCAATTGTGACCCTGCCCAAACTATACTCCCTTATAAATGTCGAGCACGTTCATATGAGCAAAGCACAACTAAAAATCCACAAGCTATCCAAGGTGCTACTAGCCTGGTTCTTTGTCAAGTTATTCGTTTAAGTAATTGAAAATCTTTAAATATGATTTTTGTGTTGGAACGCACGAACGATAACAAATTGAGTAAAGTTGAATCAGAGCGTGTACTAGGAGTGCATATTGACAGTCACCACTCCTTGGCTGTACACATCGAAGAACTTAATCGAAAGCCGGTCAAGAGAATTTCAGTATTAGCAAGAGTAAGAAAATACTAGAAAATACCTACCGACTGACTACCGATTACAGCTGTATAACGCAAGCATCAAATCGCTGTTTGGGTATTGCTGTACTGTCTGGAGTAACGGCAGTCAAAGCCAACTAGATGATCTTTTCAAGCTGCAGAAACGATGTGCCCGGCAAATCCTAGATTGCCAATATACTGCGAGATCTCTAGAAAATTTTCAAAAACTAAAGTGGCTTCCAGTTTACCAGCTATCCCTTATCAATAAAATCTGTCTTTTACGCAAAATTATCGAAAGTCATGTCCCAGGATATCTCCTCAGCAAACTAGAATCTTTTCGCTTTCAACATCATTACAACACTAAATGTAAAACTGATTTCCGTCTTCCAAAACCTAGAACCAATTCATTAAGTAGAACCTTTTTCTATTCACTATAAAGTCTTGGAACACATTTGCCATTGAAGGCATACAGAAGGTCCCTCTGCGTACCATGAAAACCTTTCTTCACACAAAAACTAGATTTTAGATCTAAGATTTTAGAGTTTAGATTTTCGCAGAACTTTAATTAATGTAGAAGTGTAGATTTTTATCCACAGTTTTTAATTAAGTTACTTTCTCTAAAGTTTTTGAGATAAAACTGTAGTATTTTCTTGTAATTCTTCTGTATTATTTTAATTTTAGAGGGCTACAAGGGAGAATACTTTATTATTAAGTAGTTAGTGTCATCCTCCTTAAATAAAGTTTATTGTATTGTATTGTATATAATCGGTAAAAAAAAATTATTGCGAAAAGGAACCGAACAGTTTTGTTTTTGTCTAGTTGGAACAGGCAGAAGGTGCCGCATTGGGAGAAGAGGGAGAAAAGCAAGAGCAAGAGCAAGAAGCAATGGAACAAAAGAAAGAAAGTAGTTGTTTTCTTTTATAAAGGTTACTGGTGTTTCAAAGCTTTTGGGACATTTATATAGTTTTACGTTTCCTGTTCTTAGACTTTAATCGCACATATACATAACTTTTTTAGTTTAATAGAAACCAATAAAAAAAACAAAAAAAACATTCCTGCTGAGCAAAGAAATTGTGGGTAAGCATGTATCGTACGTCCTGGCCCCATGTCAACTGCATGTTAAAACCATATCAAACAATATTTGAGTTATTAGACAACGCAAAGCCCATGCGTAATACAAAATAGAAAAACATTTGTTTTGGGGAACGTCATGCAATGACGGGAATTTTAGTGCTATAGTTTATTTTATGTCTGTTTAGTCAGTAAGATCGCTTTATGCTCAGTTTTAGATACTGTAAAGTATAAATGATGTTGCGCTAACTGACGATGTTATTTCAAAGTTTGGAGTATTGTATAATCAGAGTTGCGAGCACAACTTTTGGGTTACTACTGAGTTGTTTCGAAATTAGTATTGAGCAATCTAAATCGCAGCAAAAAAATTGACAGTTATTTTTGTAGAGAGATGTACACGGAGTCGTGGATATGTTTATTTTAAAAATTGCGGGCTGCAGTACAACAAAATACTTTCCTTACTGTGTCTTTGTATTGAAGAATTTTATATCGAGATTTACAATATATATGTTTCGTCATTGCTAGCGACGGTAGTACATTCTAGCACTGTGAGTGTAAAGATAATCTTCAACTTAAGGAATTGAGAATGACAATAAAATGTTAGTTTTACAAAAACCTGGGACGTATGTGTAAAATTTAACCTCGTGGATGTTTAGGCAATCGTGTTATTCACGTCCTGGTCAAAACACTACTCAATCTTTCTATCTCCACTATCTCCATGTTTAAGTCTTCGGGTCAAATGAGGAATATTTAACTTGACCGCACAAGAAACTGAGCTAGTTGGGCAAATAATCTTCCATATTATCACTTTTTCTTAAATTAATACGTTTTGTTTACTATATATTTTACATAGGTCATCATAGTACGGAGCCCGATTAGGGCCATCTCGACTTTTTCTCGTGCGTAACTTTTTGTCTCGACTTTTTTCTTTTCATAACTTTTTTGTCTCGACAACAAGTTAAGAGTGGCTGACTGTAAGAATCAAGAACTCGCGGACAAAATCGATTTTTGAGATTTCTTTGTTTTTTGTCCAGAAAACCCCTTTGGTGAACTGTTATCGAAAA
>JAOBYE010368757.1:0-14687 GCA_025403585.1 Parazoanthus swiftii
GGGGGGGGGGGGGGGGGGGAGTGACGCCGAGGGAAATGCGACAGAGCTGAAAAAAGACTGTCATGTTTTGAATGACTACAAATTTTCTACCATAGAATTAACATTCTGACAAAAAACAACTAGAAGAGAAAGACTGAGGCAAATTGACTAACTGGTAGTTTTCCTGCCGATCAAAATGTTACCTCTCCCAAAAAGCAGAAAACTTCGGCCTATTTCTCGAAACCGCCCTCTTCATGTTTTTTTTTGTCATTTAAGAGTTTTTTTTTTACCGAAATGGAGCTTTAATTATCAAACCTGTAACTTCAAGAACCATATAGATAACACGAAATTCCACAAAAGTGAGACGATTGTATTTCTGCTCTCCCTAACATGTTCACTAAAAAGAGAAACAGTGCAACCACAAAAGCAAAGAAATTATAAAAAGAACAAGTTACAAGTTAGATTAACTCATAAATACATACCTTTTGTATGTGCGTTTAACCTGCCTGGCAATGGCGATGTTTGAGAACGTTGGAGAATCTTAGAAAATCCTCTTAACTTGAGTGTCTTCTTGTCATATGCTTGCGCGATTAAAAGGAAATTTGGATTTTCCTCAAAGCCGGCGACCTAATAATGTCCAAAAAACATGCAATATAGAGTTACAAACTCGAGCTAAATATTTATATCTAAGTACCAATGGCATAAAATTTGCCTTGATATGCCCGCTGGTAAAGCACTCCAATTTTAAAAGGATTCGCACGTCGTTTCCTTAATATACATGTGAATGCAGCGCGTCTCATTCCTACTTCATTCCGCAGTGTACAGATGTTTTAAAAGTATTAATTCTCAGCAAAAACAAATGATAGGTCCAAATCGAAAAACAAAATAACTGTTTATGTAAAGTAGGCAAATGTGAACTTTCTTGAAGACCGTTTTAAAATTGTGATTATTGACTAAACAACCACTGGCATGACCATTTCCACATCAAAATTATAGTAAGTTACAACAGTAAGCTCAAAATAGTTTTGAAACTGGACACTCTAATTGTCACTTTTAAATGTTTCGCAGTTTTTACAAGCATTCGCCAGGTTCATTAGGTATACATCCATTTTATTGGGCCCAGATACTGCTCAAATAAGTTCTAGTCCCTGTACGGAATTGCGCCAATCAAACAGTAACTAAAAGTGCCTGCAGCACCAATATTATAACAAACCTTACAATCCTGTACTTACAAACACCTTAACTTGCAAACCCTAGAAGATTATATTCCCATGGGCGCCTCTTTTCACTTCATACGTCAAATTGCTATGCAGTCTCTTTCGATAGACTGACCAGCTCTGAAGTTATGTTGATAATTTTTCTTTCAGTGGTAGGTAACTTTCGTATGTTAAAATCTGCTTTTAGCTGCATGTAATGGTATCTGAAATGTCGTTTGAATGGCCGCGTTTTTATTGATTTAAACCGCCCGCGCATTAGTTTTTTTTGGGAGTCAAGTTAACTTTTTCAAATATGATTAATGTTCAGGCTCTTCTACGACACGTAAACACGCGTATGACGACACATGGGGGTTTGCGTGGTCAAGTGACCTAATCAAAAAATGGTGAGATGGCGGAGGGTGGCACACCAGCTTTTGAAAAAAGCCGACTTGTCAAGGAAAAACTCTGTGGACGTGACGAAGCTTACTTGTGTGGAGCAGAGCAAAGAAAGACCATGACGAGAAAGAACTTGTGAAGTGACTAAATTTTATCGTGTGATCGCTTAAATATAATAATAGAACAAGCGGAAGAGGAAAAACTTATCTAGTGACGAAACTTACTCGCATGTGCGCGCGCACGACCGATGAAAGAAAGACCGTGACAAGGAAAAAATTATTCAATGACAACAACTGCTCGTATGATCACACAGCAGAGAAAACTGACTGTGACAAGGAATAACTTGTCAAGTGACGAAACTTGCCCGTGTCAACGTAAAACAAATTTTAAAAAACCTATGAAGAGGAAAAATTTGCCATGTGACAAAACTTGCTCGTGTAACGCAGCATGACACGAAAAGAACTATCAAGTGACAATAGTTGCGCGCGTATGAGCACGACAAAGAAAGTCCTCGCGAAAAAAATCTTTGACAATGACAACACTTGGCTTGCCCCTGTGAACACACAACAGCGCTAAGACGTACACACATTCAGGTAACTAAAGGTTGGCAAGAGAAACTTGCTTGTGTGTCTATGAAAAGGACGAATTCCATTTCGGTAGGGTTCTCTTCCAGACTGGAAAAATAAAATGCTGCGATAGTTCTACTGTTTAATTAAGGGTGAAAAAGACGTCCTCGCAAAGCATATAGACCTGTTTTAATAACTCCATCTTTCAAAAACTCGAATGTTCGAAGTTGATGGCCAGTGCTAAGGAGAAGGCGTTGCAGGAATAGTCGAATGGGTTGACACCTGCCTTTAAAAAATTGTTTGTTGGTACTCGAATAAAGATGTTTGAAAACAACTCACACGAGAAAAACACTCACACCAAACGTCAAATACCGATCGTGACGTCATCCTTTACCATATTCCACTTGCGCAATTAAATGACGTCGTGAACCCCCTTAATTGATCCGAATGCACTCATACTTGCACGTAAGTGGTTAAAATAATTAGACTAATACATTTCGAGTTTTAAACGAAACCATATGACAAAAATGCAAATGACCGATAATAGGTAAGAAGTGCCATTCAGAATGTAATTACCATGGAAACATACCGCCCATAAGCTTTCTTCTGTCTGAAAATTGACGAAAACCTATAAAATTTGGATCGATACCTTTGAACAGGATAATAGCTGCAAACTTTTAAACTAAATTTGCAAGTAGGGTAGGGTCGAAACGAAAATTACTGTGTTTGTATGAAAAAAGGTAGCCAAACTTTCAAAGACTGTCCTCTGTTTCAGCTTCATACCCATGCACTGCCTTCTGATCAAGACTTTTAAAAGCTTAAAAACTGGTTTCGTCTAAATGAACGGTCCTGTATATAAAACTTACAAACTAACCAAATTCTTAATTTACGCTGCTCCCCCGCGATATGTTAGATACGGATTTCCCAATTGAAACTATATATAGAAAAAAGGCGTTACTAGCTTCGTTCGGTCGCAAAGTTCTTGTAACAACATAATGTGCCTATAGATTAGCTCCTACGCATGTTCATTATTCCCGTTCATATCTACCGATAATTCGCAGCAAGTTTAATACCAGGATTATCAATTGGAAAGCCTCTCTGTAACTACACGTTTTCACAAGCTTGAACAACCAGGTCGTGACGACTGTTAACTTTTTTCTTTTCGTTTTAATTTTTAATTTGTTTTGCATGAAGTCGTGTAATTGTGTTTTATGTTTGAGCCTTGAAATGATTCATATTTTGCTGTACACGCTCTCCATAAGTTTGGAGATTTGCATGATGGCAATAGTTCATTACAACAACCAGAATGCTTTACGAGATTTTCTTCTTAAGTTTAAACTAATCCCTTGTGATACTAGGATAATAAGCACTAGTTATCTCTCTAAGAAGAAAGTGGACAAAGTATTCTATCTAGTAGTATATGACGCTATCGTGCGAATTCCTGTTGAGCTTTTCACGTTTCTAAAGCTAGTCTAAAGAAGACAATGGAAAGGTAGTCATTGGTGGCATACCGCCACCAAGTAATTGTGTTCTATAATTAAATCTATTATTTGTAACGTTCTCCACGATGTTCGCGTCCATATTGTTTTAAAAGCTCCCTAATAGAGAGCTTCCACAGAGTCGCCCTCGACTCTGAAAACGAGAGATGCCACTGGCTAAAAAAAACAACATAAATAACCCCAACCTTTGGGATAAACCTAACTATCCGTAGACAAACATACAACGACTTATTGTGAGAACTTGTCGGCTATTGTTAACTCTATTGTCAAAGATTCAATAAGATATTTCATTCTGAAAGTAGAGCCTTACTGCTTAAACAAAGAGGAAGAGAACGTTACAAAACAACAAACGAAACTACAGAATGCAATACCGTAATAACTTTACGTGGGATTGCAACCTCTGTCCAAGTCTTGCAACGTGCTTCGTATCGGTTTGTTTCGACAGGCTTCATCTACCGTTATGTACGATTCTTTCAGACCGACGCTTTGCGGTTTAATGGCTCCGACAAACGAATTTAGTTGAAGTTGTTAATCACGAACTGCTAATCCAAGTCCAAAGCCATGCAAGTTTGTGTAGATGGATAAACACCTGCTTTAATAAAACTCTTCAGGCCCATGCTTTTACTATTCGTTTTAGAGGTGGAGTTTTGATTGGATTTTAACAGCTTTAATTAAAATTTTGCTTTAAAGCAAACATTGAAGTAAGCCCTAAAGTTAAACTATAAACCAGCTACGGGGAAATAATTGTTAAGACCACTAGTCAGATAAGTAATTTCGTCCAATATAACACAAATGTTGAAATTAACTTTGCTTTTCTCTTTCCTTGACCGACTGACTCATTAGCAGAGAATAAAAAACGATGAATTTTTTGGGGGGATCTTCTCGTATGAATTTGCTCACCGACAAACTAAATCTATCCAAAATCTTGTCAGCCGCCGTCCAGAAAAATCCGTTGCGTTTCATTAATGCTGAAAGAGTTTCAAGAAATTGCAGTAAATATGTTACGTGTACAGAAAAAGGTGGCATTTAGATGCAAAATAAAGAAATCGAACTTGAATGGACCTAAACCGGGCAAGTTTTTATTTTCTTGCATGCCTGCATTCTTCTCAGTTTTAACACAATATACAATAACTTCTAAAGTATCGCTTATATTATTTACGTGTACTCTCTTTTGTAGAAACTGCTTACTGTGCTGTCCAACAACAACAGGAACAAGAAAATATTATAGCTTGGGTTCAGATCACAAGCGGGAAAAACGTCTGTATTACAAAGTTTATATGCAAAGCATTGAAAGACTGACGTCAACCGCAAGAGAAAAGTTTTTATCCTGTTTAGCTCATTGCTTTTAGAAATCATTTCCTTTATGTAACGCAAACAGAGCCCCACACTTTTCTTGATATCTATTTATAACACAGAAGACATAAAGTCTGAGAAGAACTAACGTCACAATTTGGCGCGAGTCGACGATGAATAAATACGATATAATATGTCTTGTTTACGCGACAGGTGTCAATCAACGATAACATGCTCTTTGAGATGAACTTGTTGTACTTGAACCATTTTGACCAATGGAAGGCACTAAAAGGTAAAAAAACCCAAAAGACTGCGAGAATTTAATTCTGTTGTTACAGGTGTTAAAGTTTTGTGCTTTGGGGTTTAGATACAGTAGATGCTTTGATAAACAACAAGACTAACATTTTCGTAGATTTCATCAGATCCCTATTTAAGTAACTGTCAACTAAAGACAGATCGATAGAAAAGTCATGCAAACGCGAGAAAAGTCATGCAAACGGGAACTCCAGCATTCTCCGCTGTACATGTACTACAGTCAAAGAGGGCAAGAAAAGGAGGTGGACGCTTGACCAAAAAACTTGAGGAACTTGTTGTGAAGAATATTTTCTGGGACTGAACCGAACTTCATTTCCGATCCCATTTAAGATCAAACGTAATGTATGCAACATATATTTTTTTTGGATATCATGTTATACATTTATTAGGATAATTTGTATAAAGAGGCTTCCATCGTTGAGTGAGTAGTTGCGCTAAACAAAGACAACTAAAAGTCACCCTTCTTCAACAATGACGAAGTGCATCTTTTTGTGGTTGTTCAGTACAGAACAACAAAGGTAGTCTGTTAGACACTGATTTAAGCTATCGGTTTTGGTTATAGTTGATATCTTGATCCGCCTCAAAAAACTTGTGGAGTGCTCTAGGACTTTATCAAGCTGAATGAAAAACTATAAAAATCTCGATTTTGATAAATGTTTAACTGAAATCTGCCTTGAGAGTAATGGTAAACAGTCACATGTAGATTTTTCGGGAAATGCTTTGGTGACTTTCGTCCGACATTTTGTGCACTTTTGCACAAGGTATACGAAGCATTTCTTTTCCTCAGGGAATAGTTTGGATCTACTACCAATAAAACGAAAAGAACCAGGAAGACAGACGAACTTCATTGACTGCGTTATGACTCCATAGCTCCAAAATGGGCTCTTTTCATTCGCATACGATGTATCAGCATAATCTTAAAGATAAAAGTAGGTTTAGTAATTACCTCTTATTCTCTGCGTCGCTTGTTTCGACACCAAGCAAGAAACGTGTTCATATGGAAACAAAATGGGTTCGAAAAGTGTCTAAAAACGTCACTAGAAATTACGTTACATCACCAGGATAAAAAAACTTTGCAATTCCGCAAATTGTGGCAGCGGTGTTTCTATTCACCCTATATTCCGAGACGGACTCGCAGTATTCATAAGTATCACGTTTTCTAGGAAGGAACCGATAACGGTCGATGATCAAAATCTCAGCCGTCCCGCTGGCATCCAACTCACGCTTAGATATAGCCATGACTCCCTCGGATATTGTGTTGGACCGTTTTATAAAAATCTTTTCGGCTTTTTTGTACTATTGATATCTGATAACTCTCCAGAAACACACAACTACGCGCAACTGTTCCGGAAATCCGAGCTTTGCCGCAACCGGCAAAGGAACATGTCAGACGTTTGCACTAAACTTTGCCGATCTGAACACAGGCTACCCAAACTAAAAATACTCATTCTTCGATTGAGTCAGTTGTTACATAAATACCGCGTACGTACGTACATGCATATATTCAAACATACAAGATTGTCAAACAAACCCCCAGGGATTCAAATGACAAAGGGGATGGCGGTCCCTAACAAAAGAAACTAATTACAACTCCATTGTATAAGTGCGCCAACATGGTGGCTCTGACATCACCTGAAAACCAAAACATAAAATACACAGAAGCTAACAAATATTAAGATATTGTTGCTACCTTATGTCTTAGTGTCTGGTACATTCTGGGGCCATTGAAAGAAAATCGCCTCCAATCGCTTCAAATGGCACAAGATTTAATGTACCAGGGAAGACACAAGGAAGCAACAACTGAGGAAAGGAAGCTTTTGTTGCGCTTTTTGCACCCAATATTTGCGATTGCAGGACAACGATATTTATTCCTGTACAAAGTATCTCAACATCTCATATCGACGTTGTACAAGACGAACTAATAACTTTCGGCTTGGGCTTAAAGTGATCTGAGGGCTTTTAACGCACTAGAAAGTCGATGTTCGTATTAATTCAGACCTTTGCAGAAATATAGGGGTTTTCAACCAAACTTTAAACGTGCTTTCATAATATAATAGTTCATAATAGAACTCTAGATACTAATAACACAGAAACGCAATCGCTCCGTAAATCAAGCCTTGCCGCAATCGCAAAGGAACACATCGATAACCCGCTTTACGACCGTTTATCAAACACTCTCAAAAGTCGCCCTGTGCGACTACAAAAAACCCTGGCTGTAAGCTTAAGGTTTACTGACAGAAGCAAATCCTGAATTCAGGAACGTGTGTTTGTTGGATAAATAACGAACACTCACCTTAAAATAAAACCGGTATTAAACTCCAGTTAAGTTGTTGGTGTAAATGTCGCGATCAAGCTATGCTATCTAATAAGGGTGCATTCGTTTGGAATAGGAATAGGATTACATGGATTATCATCCTTGAAAATTTTTCAGCCAATCACACGGCCCAGATCAGAAAAAAATTCATGTATTCTTATTCCGTGATAGGCCCAACGAACGCACCCTAAGTGAATCGCTGGGAAATCAAATTAAGATTTCCCACTGTGTAAACTTGGTTGCCAAGAAAACGCAACAAAAGATCGCTCAAACAAATGGATCGCGAGTTTCGGACAGACAAAGAAGCCAGATAAGAGAAATTAAATATGCTCGTGTGTCTCCGTTTCATCCCACCTTCTTCTAAGATCTGACGAACGCCAAGATGAGAGCTCAAAACTAAAAATCTTCGCCAACGTCTAAACATATTGCAAAAAGGTGCTGCGTTCCCTCGAATCAGTGTCGGTATCAAAGTATGGAACGATATAACTAGTTACCAATGGTTAACAAAAATAGTTCATATATCACCTCTTTACTGAACAAATCAAGTGTTTCAGCAGCACGATTAACAAGAACAAAACTGATTTCTCTTTTCGCCGGGCGAACTTCGACACAGTGTGGTGCCTCCAAGAAGTGGTATTGGATTTTCGTGCAATATTCTCGCAAATTTCGGCTTCTTACTGAAACGGCTCGTAGAAAAAGAAGGATGGTCGCTGGCTCGAATTCTCCACTTTCCACGATTAATTGCTGAAATGTTATTGATCGCTGAAAATGACGCTGTGTCATAATCGAAAACCACGAAATTCCTGTCTCGCTTATTAACAAAACGGTCGATTCTCAAAAACTTGAAAACATACATTGACATATCTCGATTTCCTTTCAAACTCTTTGTTACAACACGCACGGGCCATATATCAGTTAACTACCAAATTGCAATGGACCTCCAATTTAAGCAAGATTTCAAGTATGACCGCAAAAGAACCGAGAGACTGCAAAGAGGGTTTTACCAAAAGTACTTCGCACTAAGTTCATCCCAGCAACGCTGGATTTCTCGCCGAAAAGAACTGAAACATTAATATTACGGTTGCGATTTTTTCGACAACTCCTGCACTTGATATTGAGCAAAAGCTGTCTCAAGGAGTACAAGGTGTTTCCACGGGCGTGCCTCCTTCTTTCTCTAGGGAGCAACAAGGACCAATAACAAATTTGATTTTGAATGTTTAGCTCGCTCTCTGAGGAAGATTCAAAGTAACTGATTGAAAACTTGGGAATTTCAGAAGCTGTAACGCTTTATCAATATATCGTGTAATTTTATAGAAAATTTTTATCTAGCGTTGATCATTTTTAACACCACGCTCTAGGCACTTTAATACTACTGATGCAAAACTATAGAAATGATTTATGTCGCATGTTGGGCAGCTGGAAACAACGTTTAAATTTGAAAGCAGTGTCACACCTTCGTTACTACCTCCTACCCAACATAGCTTCCGGACGACGTAAAACATACCATATCAGGTTTTTTCTAATAAAAACTAGCTTTCCAATGTATGTATTTTCCAATCATAACTGTGAGAACGCAGATTTTCAGTGGTTATTTCAGAATTCTTGACCCAAACTAAGTGTTAGAAGTTGGAATATTTCTCCAGCAAAATGCTGCAGCAATTTAAATATTTATATGCTTGTTTTCCTTGCGGCACACATCAATTGTATCTTTCCATACTCGTAATATTTCCTGTATGTTATACTTGCTTGTGTTGGAGGATCTTCCAAAGTTCTCGGAAGGTGGGCATTACTGCATAAATAATGTTTTCGTCTAAACCTCTAAACAGAAACAACCGCTTTTTACACTCAAACATTACAAAGACATCAGTCATGCACAGAAAAAACTTGATTGGGCCACCACAGGCAATTTCCATATTTAAGTCTGTGGTTTTATGATAAATACTGTTTGCAGGTTCATGTTTTGTTACCTAGTTTTTCGATTCAAACGATAATAAATAAATAATCTTCTAACTTTCTAGTTTAAAATAAACTATCTAAAGAGGAGTTGATCATTTGCCTAGAACGGACTTTTTTGTTGGAAACGAGATGAAACGAACGTTTTATTTTTCGAAGCATTTTTAGTTAGCAAATAGTTTTTCAAAAGTACTATAAATATTACAAATTATGCAATCTTAATTAGCATGTGAATACATGTTATGTAATCACCGTTTATCTGTTTCATAAATACTCGCAGATCTGTAGTAGTTTGTTGAAAGGCTTTGCGGGATGCGCGACACGTTGCATGGCTTGCTGTCACGTACTATTACGCTAGCCGATATTCCAGTGTCGATATTCACCATGATAAACATTTGTGTTTTAACTTAGACGAAACCAGATGGTTTTTTTGGATGTCCTGTACCATAATTTGTTTTCTAAAAATTGTATTTTTACTTACCGTATTTTTCAAAAAAGGGTCAAATAAAGAATTGTTGTTGTTGTTGTTGTTGTTGTTTATTAAATTGGTCTTCCGGATTAAAATCATTCTCAAATGCCAGAATCATCAAAACAGAATACAATACATTTTTACAAGCCTTTGCGGCCGTGCATACTGTTTAAACTGTCAGCAGTTTGCTTACTTAAGCATTTTACAGGTGGTATCTGAGTGGAAACGATTCATACGTAATTCTTAATCAAACAAGTCAGTATTAAAAGGTATGAAAAGGAACTAATATAACTATTTCATTTTAGTCTTTCTTTTTCATTCAAAAACATATGCACGAGTTACAACTGAGTGAAGCATACTCGGTTTCTTTGGTAGGAGATGAAAAACAAAAAGAAGTCCTATCATTTTAACAATCTGCTGAAAATGCGAAAAATAACCATTCAGCAAGTTTAAGTCATTCTACGTTCATATAGAAGCTCTCATTTGAAATGGACATGCATATTAACAACATCGACAGATTGCTAATATGGGTCCTAAAGCTGAGAAGCCCAATCAATTTACTCGCCTAGTGACGTACCAAAATAGGAGTGGATCCAGAAATCTCAGAAAGGGGGAAGCTCCGGAAAGGGGGTCCGCAAAGAGGCATCTGTACTCCAAAAGACGTATTCTTAGTGTTTTTCATAAAAACGTTCCAAAGTTACGGACGAAATGGGGAAAGGGTGCCTTCTTGGATACTGCAGTATCACCAAAAATAACGCTTTTAGCGTGGGCTCGAGTTTCTTGAGAGGACCTCTTTTGGCTATTAGCGTAGGCCAAAAATAAAAATAATGAATTAATTTTTTGAAATTTATTTGTTTGCTTGTTATTTATTCCTTTACCACAAGACAAATTTAAAAGTAAAAAAAAAAAAAAAAAATTCGAGCCAACACTGCCATTTTATCGTACGTATTTCGCAGAATCTAAGATTAAGCCTGATATCGAATGAACTCTAATGTATTCCCTCTATCAGTAGAGCTAGAGTACCACCCATTTCAGTCTGTTCTACTAGTAATGAATTAAAATGTATATATAGAGATGGGAGGGCCTTCACTTGTACTTTTATCCTCCATTCCAATTTGACATCCAGTAACACATCATATAAGTATATATGTATATATATTTATATCCGTATGGAATCAAACATAGTGTTGCTTGACCAAACTTAGAACACTGTGTTTCGTTAAGCCTTTCATTTCACGGAACAGATTTATCTTTACCTGAAGAATGATAAGCGATCACGTTCTCTTGAATTATTGCAACTCGTTTATGAAGATATTTTTCCATTAGTTCTCATGTTGAACTCTTTGATGAGCGAAGAAAAGGAATATCAATCAAGGATGAAGAAACTAGCGATGGGCGAGTAGTGTGATTGTGTTTCCGTTTTCGACTACGTAAATAGCTGGGTTAAACCAAGCTTCATGGGACAACATTGTCCTATCACACGAATGTTATATAATGTTGGAAACACTGCAGTAGAGGGGGTGTCGTCTCGATTACATCAACTCCGTTTTGCATCTGGTGCAATCCTATTTAGTGTTTCCGAACGCGTAGAAAAGAACTGATTCTTAAATTACTTAAGTGACAACATCTCAAGAACTCTTGGAGCTTGAAGAAATATCGCCGTCACTGAGATGAGACTCACAAATAACCCAACAAAAAGAACCACGCGATCTAAGATTTTTGCTGCGCTTTGCCACTCTTTGGCATTGTGCTCAATGTCATCGCTATATTTGATGTCACTGGTTATCAAGCCTTCCTCGTGGTTATTTAGAATCGCGGTCTCTTTAACACTGTTCTCACACTTGCACTCACCAACCATGTTCTTGACGATGTCATTTTCTTCTCCACGTGTTACATCTTCGTTATTTATAACATTGAATGATTTGGATTCTGGAAACTTGCCACATGCGCATCCATTGTACAACACCTTCCGCTTTGGAAGTTCTTTTAGTTGTACTGAAACTGGATTATACTGAGTCGATCGATGGCCTTTAATTCTGACCAGCTTCCCGAGACAACCAAATATTATCTTCCTTAACCAGGCTGGCATTTTGGTCTTGCGGTGATGAAAGTTGATAATAAAGGCAGTGGCAACCAAAGCAACTCCAATCTCAGCGATGCCGGTCGCATAGTAGTTAGCTGTCGGGAAAAGAAAAAAAGCGTTTCTTCTTTTTTCTTAATATAACGTTTAAACAGTACCTCCCACCTAATTTAGTGTACAGGTATTGTTCTAGTCTACAAACTCGGACATTATTAAACATAGATACTATCTTTCCTTCTAAAGAAGGCTGGAAAAAAATTGTCTTGTAGCGAGTACAGGCTAATTACGGAGGTAGAAGTTGCTCTATTTTTTCTAATCTGTGTCTTTGTAGCTTCACTGACATACATCTCTATATATTTTTTAATCAAAGAGACATGGCTACTAAGTTTATATTCTTTTAGAAACGGTGCCGGAGAGGTTTCTCGCAGTTAACAAATAAAACAGATGTAAGAGCAGAACGTATTTCTTAAAAAATTATAATCCATGCTCTTACAACCATATCTCTAAGCTTTTAAAAATGATGCTGAGTAACAATTGTCTTTTTTGCGTGAAAACTTAGAGCTTTTTTAAAATGAATTTCTATGAACGTCACCCCTCTTAATAACTGTAATATCATTTACTGTATAAAAAACACATTTAAAAGTTTCTTGTCATTGAATTACATAGCAACTCATTTAAGATCTTTTAAATAAATATAGTAGTCTATCAATTTAGCTTAAGGTAACTGCGGTATAGCAACCCATTCAATAGCTGCACAAACTTAACCAACACTGAGCTTGTTATTTTACTGTAGCAAATCATCTGACAGTACAACATAGGGCCCGATTGTTCCAAGCTCGATCAGTACTAATCCTGGGTTAACTATTAATAAAGCCTATTGAGTTAACCCAGGATTGGTGCTAATAGAGCTTTGAACAACCGAGCCCAGCTAGGTGTTAACTCAGCCAATCGTTCAATAGTCGTTTACTATAACTATCACTTCAAAAGCTTCTGACTTAGCTGTAACTTGTAATAGACGTACCTAAAAGGGGAATGTTTTTAGAGTCAACCGGTAGTTTTTCAGACGTCAGCTCTTGAAAGATCGCCATAGCCATTAGTACCGTTATACCGAGGCCTATCCTCTCCCCAGACTCTGGCGGCAAAACAAAGCTGAGTAGAATCATGCCGGCAATGAGGGAGCAAGGAATGACTAAGTTTACAAGGTAGTACTTGGAGCGTCTTCGGAGATGCAGGTGCAGGATGATGCTTGGATAAGCGTTCGGACAACATGTGTAGACTTTCTACAACAGAGAATACAAATTAGTAATAAGTAGTACATTTCCTTTTTCCTCCCACTTTCTCTTCAACTGTTATATTCTTTGTTAGCAATGAATATCAGATCAATAAAATAGCGGTTATGGCCGCTGAACTTGGAGAACTCTTTACAGTTTTTTTTCGCAGAAAAGGGAGGACGAGAGCTTGAGATTCAAGTTGGAAGCATAGCTAATTGAGGGGTCCCTCTCTAATAACTTTGGTTTGATTTTCATTTTGAAGCAACCAAATATGTAATTTTTATTTATTTGTTGTATCTACAATTAATTGGCAAATACTCATTACTAGTTACTACTTTGGGTTATAATTATCAATAATTTTATATGTTAAACTCAATTTGCAAACAGAACTGTTTCGTCCTTTGAGGACTTGTCAGTGCAGCTCTGAGTTGTTTGAAAACTGGGACATGTCAATTGCTCAACGAGCAGTTAACAAATCTTACACTGACAAGCAGTGGCACATATTATTCCGAAATACCAGAGTGCTCAAAATCAAACGAGCGAGCGATGCATAATGCACAGCAGTATTAATTCAAAAAGACAACAGAAACAATATGGGCATTTTCAGATCAAAGAGTTCTCAACATAACAGAATATGTTCTATGCGTTATTCATTTATTCCACGGTATATAAACGCAATCAGCTACCACTACTACACTATATATAAAGGTTTATTGATCGTTTGTGGTTGCCCGATGATTAAATGTAATGAAAAATATGAGATACGCAAATATTACTAGCAAACGACATCATAATATGAAGAATATCTCGTTAGTTGCGGTGCAAACGCAAACTTAATATCAGCATCTGCTATTTACCAAGTAACGAGAGCTGGTTCCAATTTGATTTCATTACAACGCAAACACAAACTAACTATAAAACAACCCAAAAGTTTTACGCCAATCACGTGACTTGTGACTGGTGACGTCATTTTCTACCATCTAACCCAAAACAAAATGTCAAACTGTTTTTCATTTGCTTAACAGTGTTCTTTTGCCATAAAGTTCGAAACAACCAACTATCATATTTATAGTTGAGTGGTATTACATTTATGGTTAAAATGTATTACATTTGTGGTTAGACAACTATTTCGTGTATGGTACATATTAAAATATGTATTACATTTACAGTTGGTATTACATTTATGGTTGGTAATACATTTATGGTTGGTATTAGATGTATGGTTGGTATTACATTTATGGTTGGTATTACATTTATGGGTGGTATTACATTTATGGTCGGTATTACATTTATGGTTGGTATTACATTTATGGTTGGTATTACATTTATGGGTGGTATTACATTTATGGTTGGTAT
>JAOBYE010368868.1:7577-29731 GCA_025403585.1 Parazoanthus swiftii
CAAACATATTTGCTTGAGAAATCGTCATGCATGCGGTCTGTTCAAGTCCATGTGCAAATTAACATGTCGCTGTTCTTGTTATTAATATTATTCCCTTTTTTTATTTTCCAGGCGGATAAACTTTTTTATAACTGTCGGCATATGGAGACACAGAGAAACAATTAAAAAATTGTCCTAACGTCAGTAAATGAATGACGTGTTTTCATTTGTGTTTTGGGTCACTTGCAGTTTCGTTGAACACGAAATCTTTCTGGAAAAGCTTTTATCTCGTCGAGGTTTAAACACAATATTATTCTACTAATATACTGCCGTTGTGTTAGCTTTCGAAATATATTCTGTAAATTTCATTGTCGAGGACGGGGATTTTCGAGCCGCGTGTAGTACTTGCCATTTGTAAAAAAACCAACAACACGGTAAAAGTGCTTACCTATTATTTTAGGTCGTGTAGCGGTGCTGCCTTGCGACCAAGCGAGTCGATGCTCCAAAACCCCAATGTACACAAATATCAGCTCCCTGTCTGCCAGATGTGCCTGTTATCCTTCAGTAACACACGTTTATTGCTTTGGTATTTCACGTTCATAAACCAAATCAGCTCAGTTCATAACCGTGGGTATCTCAATAGCGCCAGCCTCCACAACCAATCTCATGCATCAACCGAGAAACCTGAAAACGAGTCCGGCGTCAATGTTAATGACGGTCTTGTGACCGTCTCGTGTTTCAGTCGCGTCCCTGCCTATGGCAATTAATTATTACAACACCAATACATACTAGTTATGCAATTCTTTGAGTGGGATACCGTGGAATATGCCACGCGTCACTTGTATTTTCCGTGTACACATGAGCCTTCAGGCGAGTGTGTATACGAAGAAAATGCAAGTGACAAGTGGCATTTTTCAAGGTACCCACGAAAAATATTGCATAACTAAATCACGCCATGTCTGAATCTTTGGAAAATTTAGGAAAATCTTAGGAAGAGCTCGGTAATCTTCGGAAATTTCGAAAAACGTCAGAAACGTTTCAAAACAGTTCTTGGGGAGATTTTAAATTTTATTGAAAATTTTCGCAAAATTTTTCGGTATAGGTATAGGTACTCGAGGTTTATCGATTACATCATTCTTAGGTCAGAAAAAGGAAAACCAACTGGAGGTTTATTGGACTTGCAGTACCGACCTTAATCATGAATTCTTTGTCGAAATACTTGAAGTTATTAGTATTAGCCCCTTTCAAATGGCAAAAATGCAAGGAGCAAGTCGAAGATAGTAAGCAGGGAAAATTTGGGAAATTATCTCAAAAACTGTGAATTCGGCGAAGTGTTTAAAAACAGCAATTTTGAAAGGGAAGGTATGGTGAATTTCATGGGGATATGCGACAAAATTCGCATTATATTCTCTGTTAAAAAGAACCGCCATTTTCGCATTTGTTTCAGAGAAATCCCCAAAGTTTTTAGCTGCTTACCCGGCAATTTTTGTGAAATTTATGTCAATGTTAATTTGAATTCGTGTTAGTCGCGGCTTTAGAAAATAACAGAAATGGAAATGTTGTTAAGCAACGAAAATTTGAGGGACAAGACTCGTTTCCAGTTTTCTTGTTGGAGTTGGCTTTAAAAGATCCACAGTAGATTTTGGCGGCCAAGATATCAACGGTTTTTGAAAGCTGACGTGGTTTATAAAGTGAAACATTGAAGCATTCAATGATTTTTTGGTGATTCATTCAATTTCTGATACTCAAAAAGAGTTAATTTTAGGTTTTCGTTTGAATCGAAAAGCCGAGTCCTGCAGAACAAACAGTGTTTGATCCAAGTTCATAAAAGGAGCGATGTGCTCAAACGGGCGTGACTACGTCTTATAAGATCAACAAGGGATTCTGTCAGCGTCACCTTGCCATCAGCGAAAGCTCCCCTCGGAAACTGTTAACAGACACATACTAAGGCGGACTAGAGCAAGCCACTACCATGTTCACCCATTTATCGTCTTCTATTAGCATTTATAAATACTCTTTCTGCGTAAGAACATTCCCTATCTGAAACTCTTCGCCCCATAATAGGTATTATATTTACCCTGATAAAACCGATCAGCTCAGTGACAAATAAAATCTGCTGGTATCAACCAGCGATTCCCCATCATATTGTAGACGTCAGTTCTGCCGCAGTTTAGTAACTTACCATTTTACATTACTCAGTTTTGTAGGAAAAACAAGGCCAAGCTGAATTTTGTCTGCTCTTGATCAGAATGTTCTACTACGTCCGGTTATTCGTATATCTGTTATTCCCGGCGAAGCCAATCAAACGCTCGAGCTGCAACGTCATTAAAATCAAATATCAGCGCGGGGAACCACAACATTGAGATATTTGCAGCTCGACTGCTTGCGAAGTTCTGTGATATGTTACTCATATTCTTAATACCCCAGCAGAGATTCGTTTATCTCAAATCGTTCTTCCTGTCACGGACAAGCCGGTAACCAGGAACACTACTGTTACCTACTATCATAAACAGACTTTGAGCTACTATTGATATTTTTGTTCATCATTAAGGTATATTTACCTCGTTTTGTTCTTCCCTCTATATGGACCAAGAGCGAGCGTAGCAACGTGTATCTATTTCCTGGTTTTTAAATAAAATGTTTATGTAGTTATTGTGTATTGGACCAATAAGAAATAACCTTGAACTTTTCTTGGTATTTTATTTTCATAAATTAACTGTTTGTTACTCATGCATCCTGTTTATACCTTGTTATATAGGGTTTTAGCCGTTCAACGAACAAAAATGATCAATTAGAATTGTACACAATCGAACTACATTATACTCAAATCGATTACTTTCGATTTGTTCGGTAATCGAGCCCACTGTTAACATTAACCCTGAATTCAATCAAATTCAATTGAACAATTGCAGTTCTATTAAGTTTGATTAAGTTCGACTGAAAAGCGTTTGGTTTCGCTCGATTGCCTACACTGGAATATTGTCTACGTTCACAAGCGACACTGTTCTATTGTTTCTAGAAAATGTTTGCAAAAAGTAAGCAATTAATGTATTGGTAGTTTTTTACACTATTGACTGGCAGCAGTTGTAGTTCAGAAGCCCAGCTGCTTTTGCCGGGCCAGCAGAAGCCACAAACCAGATACGTTAAGATCCCTAGTAATCACTCCCTGTCGTGTCAAAATATTACCAAAACTAACAGATATAAAAGAAACAGTGCCGCTTGTAATGCGCCACGTAATCTGAACGATTACACTTACTTGCTTGTGCTAACTACCAGCTAATTACTACTAACAACCTGTGTGTTGCTAAACTTAAACTTGATATAAAAGACTAAATATAGAGATACAAGAATAGCCTAGAAAGCTTAATGGGAGTCAAATTGACCTCACCCCGCGCCTCTCGGTATTTTAGACCTCAAATTTGTGCCATTTTGCAATTGCCAAAAGCTCTCGCGCAACTGTTTCTTTGTTAGTAGCACATCCTTTGTTACTAATTAGATGACGTCATCACCGATATTAAATTTTATCCATTTATGATAAATGATCGTACACTTGCTATTTGTTGTTTCCTTTTAGTTGCTATTCATAGTTTTGGCCTGTAAAACGATGTTTTCAACTATTTCCTTGTGGCAGCCTCCATTTTGTTATATGCCGGACAATCCCTATCCGGGAGCCTATACGGGAGCCCTATACGTCATACTCCCTACTACCGTATTTGAGTCACCCTCTGCTCTGAGAACGAGATATGCTATTGGATAAAAACACAATACAAACAACTCAAATCTTTGGGATGAACGGTACCATCCGTAGACAAACTTACAATGACGTACTGCTAGAACGTGTCAGCTATTGTTAATGCCATTGTTCTAAGATCCAATAGAGTGTTTCGTCTCGAGACTAGAGCCTTACCGGAATCGCCTTCGGCTCTGTTGTTACCCGAAGCTAAGCGTGCAAATTAAGTTGCCGCATGGCATTTGTCTAAACAAAACTCAGTCCTGCCTTGTCTGCCTGTGGTCCTCCGTTTGAGTTTGTTTTGTGCATTTGCATTTCTCTTGTTTACCAACAATGTTTATTTTTTGCTTTCTTTTTGTATTGTTTCTGATTTGTCATGCAGAAAGTTGTCTGATGATTAAATGGTGATGTTTATGGCACTAGCTTTCAACAAGTTATAGATGGTGTTAATCTGATGACACGGAAGCCATTTTGGTGTACATTTAACAATAGAGTTTTCATTATCACCTTTGTTTTGTACACCAACATGGGCGCCGTTTCTTTGTTTTTTTGTTTCTTGGGATTGGGTGAAAACCATCTATTCTCCATTTAATGATACATTTGAATTTTATAGACAACATCAAATAAGTACTGTGTGTACACTTCTAGAATAAGTGTCATTAAATCCCAGACGGGTTGCAGAACATTTTAAGCGCTCTACCTACAAACCAAGCACAGTTGCTGAATAATAACTAAAAATAAATTCTAACAGTTGAAAACTTCAACGAAACACGTTAGATGCCGAAAGCAAACACAAATGGGGGTGGGGGGAGAAGTACGCAAATCTTAGCAAACATCTAAAGAGTATGCAAACAAAACCCAAATGAAAAACTGCGTGTGAAACGATAATTAATGACTATGCAAATCAAAGCCAAAACTTTAATATCTAATTAGTTCAACTGCTTTTTTTCAATAATTGCCAAGTTTGCAAGTGTTTCGGTTCTCAGGTTAGTTCCCCTCGGGTTTGAAGCGGTACAGAGTTTGGACCAACAATATTGCTAACTCTTTCTTCACCTGAAGAGGATTTCAACGCAATTAGAAATATGATGACACACATACACAGTTCAAGAAACCGCAAAAACGTCTGTAAACCAAACCACGGCCAGATTTCTACGTGCCCACTGTCGTTGAACACTCCATTCTCGCTAGACGCCATATAGATTGACATGATGAATAGACAGAACCCTTCGACAGAAGCAACACATAGCATTATAACAAGTTTGTGCATTTTAACAGATTCCTTTGAAAGTTTATCATTGTTGTGTGAGTTTTCGCGAGAAGAGCCAAGGTTCTTTCGTATTTTGTAGGCGGCTACTGCATACCCAACCGATATCACCAAACCCCAGATGGCAAATAGCACTTGACAAACGAAAATCATCGCTTTGGCGGAGTTAAAACTTGCAACGATGAGATCCGATATTAAAGTATATATGACGTTACTGACCCATATTCCAATGAGAAAACCAGGTTTCTGGAATCTGGGTGGAGCTAGAGATAGCTTTGTAGTTTCCAAAAGTATTAGCAATAACACACTGTAGGCGGAGGTCACACACGAAGTTGCCACCCCATGAAAAATCACACACAATACCAGTAAAGTCTTGGATAAACTTTCTGATCCATACGGATTCCACAACAGTACCGTTGATCTCGTAAACGCAAAAATTAAAAGCATAGAGTTGAGAAAGAAAGCATGAAGTTTCTTCCTCTTGCGATAAAAATGTATCTGAGTGAAAATGTTAAATACCGTGTATAGGCCAATAAGAATGTACATTGATGCAAACCCAAACACGTGGAGCTCCCACCCCCATTTCCAGATCGCTTTCGCCTCTGACCAGTTTGGAGCGGGCTCCGGCCAAGAGATCTCTGAAGATGTCATACTGTTGTCGTTCAAACCAGTTTTCCTCATTAAGGCGTTGGAGTTGTGTGAGATTGCAGATTCCGAGTACTGTAAAAGAAAGAACATTAAACAGTCAGGATTACATTAGCAATGTTATTAAGGTTTCAACTAGGCATCTCTCTAAGACATTTGTGAAGCGAATATGCTGTAAACTAGATGTCTCATATCAATAACTTGTGTTGTAAATTAATAATAAATTTTAAATTAAGCTATTTTGATTGCCTAATATATTGATTCTTTGAATTTTGTATTTTTTAGTCGATTGTATTTGGAAACAGCAACCCTTTTTCTTGGCTTTAAACAGACTGTCAAACGAAGTTGAACCTCCAGCAAAGACAAATCTTCTTAATAATGCATGTCATTTTTGCATTTTGTTTATAGTCAAGGCCTTTCTGTTAAATTGCGATCGCCCTTTTTTGATCCAAGTAAAAGAGAAAAAAGCGCTTTCCCATATAGCAAAACAGAAAAAAAATGTTAAAATCAAACTAGTGCTATGACGCATGTTTGGTCAAAACTCAAATACTACTTATGCACTTGATGTAAGAACATTGCATAAACACTTCAACCGACAGACGTGTTATAGAAATGTATCTCGGAACGCCAACCGCTGTTCAGCGCAAATACATTTTCATAACAACAAGTTTTGATCTTGGGAATGAAACTTTGAATGCTTAGTTTTTAACTATTTTGGCCAAAAAGTGGTGAGTCACGTCAAAAACAAGGAGCAAATATTCTGACAATAAACACGTCAATGGAACACTTTGAAAACATTATCGGTGTTTATCGCTGCTTTCAAAGTTAAAGTGATAGTTCGTGAATAACTAATAACAGATTAACTGAATAGGAAGAATATTTTCCATAAGCGAATCTTCCTTTTTTTTTCTGATGATCTCATAAACAGAAACAAAAGAACCAAGGACGCAAGGAAATGTACTGAGACTAATCTTCTTTCAGGACAAGGAATGAACAGACACAAACAAGCGCTGACCATTCTAAATTTTTCAAAACCCGAAGTACGGCTTGGTTGCAAAACCTGATTCGATTCTGAATTTGGTAAAGTATTATTTCTTTTTACTTGTTCGTTTAAACTTCTTGGAGATGAAAAAAAAATGCTTTAAATTACCTTTTCACTACTCCGTTTTCGTGTTTTTGAAACTTACTCCACTGGCACTGTAAAATTTACCAACAGACGTGTTTGTAAAATTAAAACAACATGTCCGACATCTCCAAGCGTGTTCTTTAAAGTTTAGTTTTACATATGTTGCTTACCATTCAAACACCTGCGTTTTCTTTCCACAATGTTTTCAAGTGTTAACATGCAAGGGGCAATTTTAAAATTGTTTTTCAAATGTGCCTCGATTAATCAAGACGTCACAGTTTGAATGATGTGTTTGTATTCGCTTTTTGAATAATCATTCGACTTGTACATCAAAGGAAGCAAAACTTTGTAATGCTAACAGGGTATCTTCTTGGGAACTGAGCCTTTTGTCTTGTCAAATAGACCACACTCACTAAGATGTTATCTGTCAGAATACATATGATAATTTTTTTTAAAAAGAATATAGTTGTTTATTCATCATTTTAGCCTCTGCCGATAAGCAAAGGAAGCATTTTGTGAATACTTTTGACATTGTTTAAAACACAATTTTGCGAAAAAGTATTCCTGCAAACAAATATCGTATCTATATAAAAACACAACTTAGTCAAATGAAAACATATCTAGACCATTAATTATCCTTACATTCAAACGAAAACAACCTTTAGGGCACCGATCCAATTTTTCGTACAAAAATCTTTTCGGTGAAGAAAGAACTCCTAGCAGCTTCATGTTATCAAAAACTTGTGAAGAAGGGCTAAAGGTGGGGGTAAGTGCTCGTGCTCTTTCTCTCTGTCTCTGTCTGTCTCTGTCTCTTTCTGTCTGTCTGTCTGTCTGTCTGTCTGTCTCTCTCTCTCTCTCTCTCTCGCTCTCTCTCGTTCTTTCCAAATTTCTAAATAGGCAGTAACAAAGCAGAGAATTTGAAGGGCCCTTCCCCAGCTTTTTTCCAGCCAAAATATTCCTCAAAATTCTTGCTGAAAAAACCCGAATTTAACCCCCAGATCTGCCTATAACTGGCCAAGTTACGTCTGCACTATCAGAGTCCGACCAGTGGATTTGCTGAACACCTCTTTTGTCATTACTGGCGCGGTACCACGAGACACATTTCTTAAAAGTATATGTTTTGGCTAATATGTCACTTTTCACAAAAAATACACTAATCATGCACTCAAATATTTTTCATGTTCCATGCATGACTCACAAAAAGCTCCAGGGACCGCGGAGCAGGTTTTAGATTAGGGGGGTTGGGGGGGAGACACTGTTGCGAGCGCCGAAGGCGCGAGTGTTCAAGTGTAGGGGGGTCCCCCGGAAAATATTGAAAAGTTGAGCTTCTAAAATCGCTAGAAATGTATTCAAAATTGATAACCGTAAAAAAAATGGTCGTGATTCGGCACATTTTGTTACAAAAATGTATCTTTGACAGTTCTTGTTTGTGTAAGGATTTTGGATGTTTGTTTAGCTTATTGAATTATATGGGTCCGCCGCAAAGCAAAACAAAGCTGTTTTGCGTGGATTTAAAGTTTTAAAAGGCGTAAAACAAAACTACAAATAAAACAATTGAGTTTTCTTTCTAAACTTTCCTTCTTTAATTTTTATGAGGACTTGTTAAAGGCAAATGCGGCAAAATCATTTGGGGGAGCACGTACTGCCCCCCCCCCCCCCCCCAGCTCCGCGGTCCCTGAGCTTGTTCACAGATCACGGCATCTAAGCTCGTTGTTTGACGTAAACGCACGATCACTGGCATACCCTCTTTCTGATTCTCATCATGGCCTTTTCTGAAAAACGAAACATTTCTGTTTCTAACTCCTGTGTTTATAATATGATAAGTTAAAAAGTACATAGGTTCCGTTGTGGGTCTTTTCACTTCTAAGTTTTTGGTTCTTTCAGATCGATGGGTAAGGATTTTTAAGGCAAATGAAGCGAATAAAACTTAAAGCAAATGGAACGAAGGTTTTACAATATCGATGCTAGATCAGTTTAAAGCAATAGATAAAATAGTGAAGTGGTCTAAACAATAACAGATGTTACTTACTCTACCACACCACTGATAATTTCCACAAAATCAAAAGGAGAAAGTGAATCAAATATGTTCAGACACTTCGTTCTTGCAAGCGTCAAAATTCAGTGAAAGCTTAATTGTTTGAACAACCTCTAATTACAGAATTCATCATTATACGTTACGGCTGCTGTTGCAAGGCTCTTGGAAAGGAGGCAAAGTAATTGTTTTGACACCTTATAACAATGTTATTACATCTTCCTTCATTATGACAATAACGTCTAAAAAACCTTGTTACATAAGAAAAGAATATTTCAAAACATTTTGCAAAAACTGGGAGAACAACTTTTGAAATTTGCATTTTAATTGATATTAAAATTGACATTTTATCTAAGTGAAAAGTTCTGAGTTAGTTTACTAGTTTATATGCGGAATTTAAGCTAAACTGTGTTTAGGGCAGTTTTTCTAGAAGTTTGTAGTGACGTTTTACCCAAAATGAAAATCATTCCCCATTTCATTTTCTTTTCTTTTATCTGCGTCCAACACAAACATTGTCTTAGTAAACATTGTTGTTTTCAGTATCTTTGGCGTAGAAGAGACACCCTGTGGATTGGTACTAATCCTTCAGTTTTGCTTTAGTTTGCTATTGTTGTTGTTGTTGTTTGCAAGAATTGATAGTTTCAATAGGTTCTCGCACTTCACTATTATTACAAGAGGCTATACAAATAGCCTTACTCGGACCGACCTTGCCATATCAATAGTAATATACTTCAATCTCACTGTTCACTACAATTCGTACATTGTTTGGTAAGGAAATATGAAGCAGCGTACATGTAGCGTAGCATGTGGAATGGATGCTAGTTCAAAAATGGACAACAATAAAAAAGTTAAGCAAAGCCCAAATAGAACTGGCTTTATCTTAGTGCAGGTATCAGACTGTGTTTATGTAGCTAATGCAAAGAATTGCTTTTTCTTACCAATGTTATGTATCGGTCAATTCGAAACTTCAACGTCCCCCCGGGCAGCTCACGGGCATTTGACTTTTTAAAATTGCTGTTGGCCAAGTTTCCCATTCGCCCCCTCTGGACAATATTGCTGGTAAGTGCCCGGCCATGTGAAAGGGTTTGTGTTCAAATGTCCCCAACTCCGGGACAAGAAAATATGAGGTTTTGCTTGTTTCTTCGTTTTTTTCAACTGTTATTCTTTTCACTCACTAGACAGCGTCAATTTGCTTAATAATCAAAGTGGAACTGAATACCTCTACTGAAACACAGCTCACTAAATTATAACGTATGTCATAGATTAAAATGCCATTTTTTACTTTACAACTTTATGTGGACAAAATCATGATACAGACATGCAAAGTTTTAAAACTTTCTCATACGAAAACGAATCTGCAATAATTTTGATGTTTGTTCAAATGCCCGGCCTCTCCCTTTGGTTTAGATTCCCTCACTCTGGACTCTCTGGGCACTTCTTAACATCAAATTGCCGATCCCCGGGCAAAGGGTTGCTTCAAGTACCCACGGGAATTTTGAAGTTTCGAATTGATCGATACATTTGATATCAGTTCGTAAGTCTCAGACCTTATTTTCCCTATAAGACAGCACAGGAAGTTTGTCTTTTCAATGTTGGCACTAATCCCAGGCACTTTTAAATATAGTATATCAATAGCTATGAGTTAATAAAACCAAGTGCAAAGAAAATATTTTAAAATGTTAAACTGCAGTCAATTTCACCACTGAAATTGCTTCGTTCCATAATGTACAAACGCCAAGTCCAAAAGGTATCGAAAACATGCTGCGCAGTCGTAGTGCAGCCATAATAATTAAGTAAAACATGTTAGGCCCAAGTCACCCTATCGAGAATTAATTTATGCTGATTTGAGCTTGATACTGATATTACCTTTGGATCTTAGCAAATAACTTCTTAGCTGCATTTGTCAAATCTGGACAAATGCGTTTCTTCTTTCACCCCAAATGAACGTCTGATATCTCTCGGATGGATTTTAGTGTGTTCCATTTCAACTACAATTTAATTCATTGTAGCAAAATAGTAGAGGCAAGGATAACTTGGGGGTTCCGCAACTGAAAAAAGAGATATCATATGGAATATTATACTGTTTGTTTCTTTCAGCCAAGCAGTATACCCCTTTGCATTACAACAAACAAGCTGAAGGCTTTAAGTTCGTCCTGAATTTTCATAATTTCGAATAACCGTTTCAGTATTGTTGACTGCTTTAATAGTGCCGTATTTCAAATTACTTGTGAATGCGTTATTTAGTCCTTTCCCGGAACACAGTTGACGGTATTTGCCTTTCAATTTAATTTTTTCTCTAAAGGGATGCTCAAATGGTCTGAGCATCTTTTTGCAAACTAATAGAAAATTGGCAGAGAAAAACGAAATCAACACTCATTTTATTTAGAAATGTTTAGAAATGTCCGAAAATGAGCAAAATTGAGTTTAAACGCACTGGGAAACCCGGCGTTGGATTTGGGGATTTATTTTGAGTACAGCTGGCTCGAAGTTGAAACTTTGTTTTACGTTGTCCAAGAAGCGAAATGGCATTTTCATTTAGGTCGCTTTTGGCGCGTTAAAAGCAAAGTTCAGTTATAGCAAATTTCAGACTTTTAACATATCCATATGTAAGTTCCATAGAAATCAGTAGAGGGGAGTAAAACCATATCAGTTCCGAGTTCAAGGGAGTTCAAGTCGCCTTTGCAGAATGCACGCAGGTACTCCATTTTAAAAATTTCGCTTCGAACAAACACCATTAAGTGAAGTTTATTGTATTACATTGAAGGATTTCGTCTTTCTAACAGTTTTCAGTTCAACTATCGACGTTGAAACATCCAGAAGGCCCAGTAACTGACAAATCGCACCGTACGATCTCGGCTAATTACGATTAGATAGTATAGTCGGCAACTATACACGTTGTCCTATGGAAGTGCAAGTTTGCATACATGAACCTCACTCCGCTTCGCTTTTGTAATGGTAGCTCAAGTCAGACTGCGAGCATTTTGATAGAACATTAGGGCCGCCAGGGTTGATTTCCACGTCGTTGCTGGGTGTGATCGCAAACTCGGATAAGTTGAATGATGGCATTGTCAAGTTACCATAGTTACCGTAGTACATAATCCTGCCTTGAAAGTATCGCACACGACACACACAGCTGTTACAGGCCAGATGAAGTCGCCATTGTGGTACAGGTTGTTTCTTGTCCAGATATTCGCAAGTAGTCAATGAAAAGTACTGTGATAAAAAGGGGGCCGAAACAGAAAACTGACCACTGACTTATCACTGGTAAAATCTTTCGTCGGAAATCTTCGAAACGTTTTTTTGTTGTTTCTTTTTGCGCGTTTCCAAATATCTTCAGAGAAAATAAAAGGCAAACGCGTTTTTCTTAGTCAATTTTAGGTTAGTTTCCAAAACGTGATTCAGTCGGCTGGATTATGGCCCCCGCAATCTCATAATTATAAATTCCCCTCCTTTTCATTGAGGCAGAGAATTGTTTTTATTTTTAAGTCAATTTTTAAACAAATATATTATTGATGACACAAATGCACCGATAAGAAATTAATAAAACGGCGTTTTAAAACCAAACCTGATGACACATTCGATGTATTTGAGTATTCCAGTCACGCAACAAAATTACTTTCTCAACGGCAACCATGAGTCAGAGAGTATTCCTAGCGAATTTTCAGTTATCAACCCACTGTAAACTGGTTCTAGGGAGCGATGTAACATCAGACTGAAATGAACAGATTATATTTTCCCAAGTGAAGAAAAGGCCTTAAGCTCCCGTTCATTGTGCTTGATATTTAAAAACGTTTTTACATATTCATTTGAAAATGATACAAATGTCATTGTTTTCTGAGTGTTTTAGCAAAACAGGGGAAACAAACCCAATTTACTTGTCAAAGAAATAACACTTAATGTATTCGATTTTGTGTTAAAAGATGAAACAGGCATTTTTAAAAATTCAACAAGGTTTCTTAGTTAATAGATAATGCTACAGACATTACTCTTGACTTACAAAATATAGTGTGCACGGCCGGCCTTGTTTCAAAAACATCGTTTGAAAAAGACCCAAACACTGAATAGTAACTTTGCGTTTTAAGCTAGTGTATTTCAAAGCTAAATATAGCAATGATTACACAAAGAAGCTGATAAACATATCGAAGAACGTTTTCAAACAAAACTCAGTAACGTAGCTGACATATCCTCTAGATCTGTCTTTGAATATTTCAGTCGGCGCTACACATTTTAGCATTTGCTTTTATCCGACCAGAATAGTTGTTCAATAGTGTTCCTTGCGATTTTCTCAGTGTAAAGCCGACATCAAAGTTAACTAGAGTATTTTGTTTCGTAATCAAAAACAATTTAATATATTCTTTGGAAATTTTACACATCTGTTTGCAAATTTATATCTAAATAATTTTAAATAGAAGAAAAAAAGCCAACTTAATTATCACGAAAACTGAACGAGTTATTTCCGGTCAATGAAAACTTTGTTAGAAGATGAAACAGCGGCTTCTTTCCAAATTTTAAAAAATATCCTAACTAAATAATGTCCCGTTTCTTACAAAGTTTAGTATGCATCTTTTAAAACCTGTTTCCATCATCAGGATTATTATAATTAATTTTGAGGAATTGTTTGAAAATTTGTTTCTGGTTGCAAAGCAGCGTCGTCCACGAATTAAATATGAAAACTGTAGTTGGCAACCAAGTTGTTTCTGTAAAGCGTTTTCGTCTTCAAAAGCAACAAAGGATATCCTGAACTGTTAAACTAAAATATTTAAATAGATAAATATATAAATATATGTTCTACCAAGAAGAAGATAAATATTATATTGCTTTTTAAGAGAAAAGAAAATAGCGTTGAATACGAACGATTTAGAAACGGCATTACTAAGCAAAGAAACCTACGCGATCTGTTTCTACAAGTACCGATAAAATTAACTTACCTCCAAGTTTCCTCTAACTTTGTTAGTACTCCAGTAGCACAAGTTCTGAATACCACATGAAAAATATATTACAGGCAAAACTGACGATGTGTTTGTTTTCTACTGTTGTCTGGTGTAGTTTAGGGAGCTTTCCTTTGCAAAACGTTTCAGATGTCAGTCTAAATAATGATGGTTTACCATAACAATGAGCGGTATAGCCCCTCTTAAGCGCTCTGGACATGATTGTAAGAGGACCCCTCGGGATATAGATACCAGCTTAAACCTGAATACATTACTGTAACTAAGCAATTTCGTTTAACCAAAAACTCGTTGAGAAGGGGTGGAGGTGGGGGTAAGTGCTTGAGGGGTAGAGCTAAAGTCTCTCTCTCACACTCACTCATCTTAAAAATGATGGTTTATCATTACAATGAGCGGTATATCCCCTCTTAAGCGCTCCGGACATGATTGTAAAAGGGCCTCTGAGGACATAGATACCAGCTTAAACCTGCGTCAGTACATTACCATGACTAAATTCTCTCTCTCTCTCTCTCTCTCTCTCTCTCTCTCTCTCTCTCTCTCTCTCTCTCTCTCTCTCTCTCTTTCTCTCTCTTTCTCTCTCTCTTCTCTGCTCCCCCTGTAGTTTGAGTGAAAAAGTACGAACAACATAGTTTTACAAGATTCAAGCTTTGGTTTTGAATGTGATGAATTCGGTTGCTCGCTTTCGCTGGCTTGCACAGTTCTGTTGCAGGTTCCCGGTCCTCATTTTTCACCCTTCGTAGTGTAGGACAGCACACGCGGTCGGAATATTGGCTCTAACGGACATTCTTCTGGAAGAAATTCTAAGAGCGCTTTTGCAACAACCCTAGCCTCCTCATACAACTCTTTACCAACACAAGTAGGCATTGGAAAAGCAGTGGGAGGCCCTTCGGCTCCCGGATTTTTTCCAGCTAAGAAAGGCTCAAGAAAAGCCGGCATATCCAATAGCTTAGCCAACTATATACCAAGTACGTTCATGATTCTTTATAGTGAAGAAGAATCGTAAGAATTGGTATCGAACGTCTATCCTTCAACCGAGCAAAACTGAACCAAAGACACTTATCACATTAACAATCTGCCAGTTGCTGGAATGTATTATGGGCAAGTTCGTTAGCGTTGCTGTTAACATGTCACGTGACTCGTATTTTGAGTAGTAGCCGGGCCACTGAGCACCCAGGTATATCAACGTGCTGTTACCAGAGTTGCTAAGTATCATGAAATGTAAAGAGATTTGGCTTGTATTTCAGAAACTGATTGAAGATAACTAATTACCAACTGTTAGTTTTTTTAACTTGTTGTGTTTGCTACCTTTCCATTTAAACTTTTTTCGTTGCTACGCAACCCTTGAGATGTTTTTAACACTAAGAAAATTTCTAGGAAATTTGCGTATTAAAATGGTTTTTAAGCAGTGTTTGCAAACAAAAACAAAAAAAACGTTATCAAGGGCACCGAGTGCTTCGGTGAAATCGTGGATACGTGCTCAAAGTTACAGTGGATGTGACAAGGCTTCACGTATTATAGCCTGCGTGCAGCTACTGATAAAGTTTGACAGTTTTTAGCTAACTGTTTAAGCAACTGCACGCTGGCTACATCCAGTGTTGTGACACAGGGGTCCTGAACACAATGTGATCAGATTGCAGGATGGAAGCAATAGATTTACATAATTATTAATCGAACTGTGTGCCTCACATGTGACTACCGTCAATGGAATTCTAAGAACCTCAACAATGACATGCAGTTATTTTAATTTCTGCAGATTCACTTACAATGCAATCATTAAAATATGTGTGTTTTTAGTTGTTACATCTGTTACTGATACATGTGAAGATAATATGATAAAGTTTAATTCCCAGTTCTGATGATTAAAGTTTGTCATCTTTTATGTTGCATGGCAGGTAGATAATACTATATTGTTCTTGTTTTGTTTTTGTTCTGTTCTCCTTTGTGACTATCAAGTCTATTTTTAGTCTTTTCTTGAATAACTTGCTGGCTACTCTGCTCCCCAATGACAATAGCATGCAATCTTAAGTAGAGGCTTGTTCCATTTTTGTGAATGGGTTTTCTTTTCCATAAGTTGTTTGTAGTTGCAAGATAGCTTGTAATTTCATACAGATCCACCTTTGCTAGTAACTTTGCAGTTCTTCTTTGTCATTGGAAGTCTAAAGTCTTTCTTACTTTCTTTAGTCCACATGATAGTTCTCGTTTATTACTTGGTCATAATAAAAAGTTAAATTAAATATCGATTCAGCAACTATATCCTCCCAGCTAAGAATTGTACGGCATCTCAAGTACTTGTAGCTCAATGGCTGCAATTTTTTTTCTTGTTTTCTTTTTTTTTTCTCCTTTGTGACTGGCAGACTTCAATCTTGATTACTTACATTAGAAATGCTGTCGTCCCATAGAACAATGGCTTGTAATCTTACATGTAAGTAAATTCTTGGCTGTAGTATTTTTTCCTTGGCTTTTCTTCTTTTCCCTTTGCTACTGTGTCACTGAAGGTCTATGGCCCTTATAACCAAGCAATATGCTTTCTTGAATTATTTGAACTTGTGATGCTACATGTTGAGAATAATTTGACTTCAATGTATAGTGTTTTTGCATTGCACGACTGAGTCATAAATATTTAAGACATTCTGATATTATTGCTTATTTACATTTCTCTTCTGTCTGTGAGGAGATACCAGATATTCCAGGGTCTGTGTTCATTATATTATTGAGTCTAGAAGGTAAACAAAGATAATAATAAATTATTGTGTGCATGTTTTGGAACTAAAAAGTTTATATTATTCATATTGGCAGAAACACGGTCGCTAGCTACTATTTTGAATGACTAAGTAAAAGTTATACAACAACAGGTTTGGCTTAATTTCATTCTGTTATTCATCAAAACGAGCCAAAACACACGCCCGCCATATTGGAACCATATTTGGAAGTTAGTATCCAGTCCTCTTAGACCGTGTTAACGAATGAGCCAGTGACAATAAATCGTTTCTACGCTTCGCGTATCCACGATTTAAAAAATGACTAAAGGGGACTTAGAATCTAGAGAAGTAAAACACCAACTTGATACAGCAAAACTGCTCATAGGAATGATCAACCTATTTTTTCCAATTAATTGTATTTTTTACAACACTATAAATTACCATATACGCTACACTAAACTGCAAAAACAAATTACATTGCAGCAGTGTACAACAGGATTATATGTTTACAAGAATGAGCAAGTATGGATATGTAGAATTTGGGGCTTTTTCACTGTGATTTTGTTGCATACAAGCCGATAAGGAAAGTAGCTGCATAATTGCTAAACACATATGACGTGTTTTGTAAACGATGCACAGCTGAGAAAGAAGTGGAGGAAACGCCAGAATCAGTACCATCTTGCATGATTCGGAATAATCAAACTATTTTAATTGAAAAAAGAACTGTATGTTTTGTAGGTTAAAATAAAGCAAGACTTTTGACGGTTTTGCTTTGTCACTTGTCTGACCGAATAGCAGTGGCTAGTGTTTCTAAATAAACACAGAAACAAGAATGGCCTTGTCTCACAACGTCATTAATTATATATTAGCATAGGGTGAAAGCCATACATTTTTTGGGCCGGGGAGGAAGGGGGGGGGTAAATTGATTCTCTCGGTTTTTCAGACTTCAAATTTGATTCATTTGATAAAGTACCCAAAATGTTCTTACAACTGCTTCTTGATAGTGAATAAAACTTTTGACACTGATTAGATGACGTAATGACTGATAAAGTCATCACAAACACATTTAAGGTTAAGAAAGTTGTTAAAT
Organism: Parazoanthus swiftii; assembly: GCA_025403585.1. Taxonomy (NCBI): domain Eukaryota; kingdom Metazoa; phylum Cnidaria; class Anthozoa; order Zoantharia; family Parazoanthidae; genus Parazoanthus; species Parazoanthus swiftii. The sequence continues at coordinate 25,089 of JAOBYE010368868.1, forward strand.
TTTTGTTAGCTTATTTTTTGTTAAAGATGATTGTAAACTTGCGGTTTGTTGTTTTCTTATAGTCGTTTCATGTTTTTGGCCTACAGGATGATGTTCTCTGACAGTTTTCAGTAAACCATCTCAAAACTAATCAAAAGTCAAAAATCCAAGCTGGCGACCGAAATCCAAGACGGTGCCCATTGTAATTTTCCATTTGCCAACATGGCAATAGCAGCTAAATAATTGACACGTTTTCTTTTGGACATTAATTAGTGTCTCGTCTACTAATTACATGCCGTGCGTTAATTCCTAATTGTTTTGAAAGTCAAGGGGGAGGGGGTGTCAGAACTGAACCCCCCCCCCCAGCCTCAAGCATTAGTGTTTAGCAAAGTAGCTAATGCTTTCTAGGGTAGTAATACGACTAGAAATTCCATTGTAGAAAAAGGTGGACCAGAATAAGGTTTACGAACAAAATTAAAAGCTTTTAGACTTTTCTCTATGAGAATTCCAGTTAACGGAGTCGAAGGCCTTTTCAAAGCCTTTAAACAACATTCCGCCTTGTATATAATGCTTCTTCGTGTATTCTGTAACACATCTGTTCTAACTGGGTCACTTATTTCACTGATGATTCAATAACATATCCGCTTTAGCCTAGGTATGTAACGCTTAGTAGAACCACAATTTTAAGATGATTTGCAGTAGCCTTTTAAACAAAGACAGTTTTATAAAGTGCATAATGTGCATTAAGTAAGGAGATAGGCTGATCTTTATTTTGTCTTTATTTTGCGAGTAAAGTTACAACTTCGTGACGTTGGAAGATGAAAATCTTTCCTTTTATAGAACGCTCTTGTGAAACTCATCGCTACTAGGTGGTAATATATTACATTGAAAGGATGCTGCGACAATGGAAAAAAACCACGCTTCTTGTATATTAACAAATTTTCAAAAGACAAATTTAGGAACATTATTCAAAAACAATTAGTCACCTTTTGTTGTTTTTTAATTTTCCATTTCTAGACTGTAGAGATAATAATGGAAAGAATTCCCTTATTTATCCATTTTTGGAGCCTGTATGTGTTTCTCCATTTGGGAGTTATAGTTTTTGAACAAACTTAGCGGTCGCGCATTTCTATTGTTTTGAAATGGTCGGCAACTATTGCTGAATTGATACAAAGCTGAAATGAAAAGCAATAACACTTTGACAAACTATTTTTGTTATATGAAAAATGCAATAAAGGGTATCTGCCATTCACTCTAAATTGTCATTACTTTTGATGAAAGACACACGGTTAAAATATCAATAGTATTTATATTAGTATTTTTTCAATTTTTTTCAATTTTTTCTCATCTTAGTGGATGTTTGAATCTTCCTTCATGAGCTCCTCTCGAGTATGAAGCGACAGAGTGTTGGGTACTACGTCATTGCCAACTCTTCCTTCGTTTGAAGAACCAGATTTCAGAGCAATTGAAAAGATAATGACACACATGAACAGCTCAAGGGATCGCAGAAACGTCTGTAGACCAAACCACGGCCAAGCTGCTACATAGTTATTGTCGTTGAACACTCCGGATCCAGTGTCGCTAGAGGCCAGGTAGATTGATGAGATGAAAAAACAAAATCCTTGAATAGAAGCAACGCACATCAGTCTAGTAAGCTTGCTCGTTTTAGCAGACTCATTTGAAATGTTACTGTAATATTGGCAGACTTTGCGAGAAGAGCGAAGATTCTTGCGAATTCTGAAGGTGGTAACTGCATATCCAACAGATATCACCAAACCCCAAATTGCAAACACCACTTGACAAATGAAAATCATCGCTTTGGCAGAGTTAAAAAACGCAACGGTTACGTCCGATGCTATTACGTATATAACGTTACCGGTCCAAATTCCGATGAGAAAACGAAGGTTTTGGAAACTTGGAGGAGCAAGAGACATTTTTGTAGTTTCCAAAAGTATCAACAGCAGCACACTGAAGGCGGAGGTCATGCACGATGTTGCAAGCCCGTGTAATATTACACACAATACCAGTAGAGTCTTGGAGGAACCGTCTGATTCATACGGATTCCACAACAGAACCGTTGCTCTTACAAATGAAAAAATTAAAAGCATCGAGTTAAGAAATAAAGTATGAAGTTTCTTTTTCTTGAAATAAAACTTTCTCTGACTGAAGATATTGAAAAATGCATAAAATGCCACAAGGATGTATAAAGATGCAAACCCAAATACGTGGAGCTCCCATCCCCATTTCCAGATCTTTTTGGCCTCTGACCAGTTTGGAGCGGGCTCCGGCCAAGAGATCTCTGAAGATGTCATCTTGTTTTAAACTCCAGTTAGGTTGATAGAGAACAACAACGGCTTGAAACCTGTATAATAAATAATTTTAACGGAGTAAATCCATATCCCGAGTCAAATCTGAGTCCAAGTCAAAGTACCGAGTCACTGGTCAGTGGACCGCATTCAATTTTAGTTTGCAGGACCTGCAGGACCTTGAAAAAAAATAATAGATATAATAAACTTAAATAAGTTAAGGAATTTCCGTTTTTTGATTTGTCTGCAAGCGATGACAGATTGTTGGTTCTGATGCACGCCGGAATAAAACAAAGCATTAGTGAACAACATAATAGTTATTGCTAGACTACTGATTTGGACTTCCGTGAAGGACATCGCAACTCAATACCGAAGGAAGAATCGCAGAAGCTGAGAAGAGCGATGGACATTTTGGTGGGTCATTTTGGTAATTTATTTGTTTGTTTTTGCTTGCATCCAACCTGGAGTGTCAAACATTACAGCAGATTGTTTGCAGGATTTTTCTTGTTTATCTTTATTTGATGGATCTTTTCTAGAATCTCTATTAAATGCTTTTCAAGTCATAAAATAACGTGTTAAGTGCTAGATTTCGATTGGTCACGATCGCGTGCAAAATAGCCTATTGCAAGTAATTGTTCAAAAATAGCCGAATGCTTTCAAGTTGCGCGAATGTCCCAAGGGATCTCAAGTTGTATCCCCAATCCGCGTGCATCACGTGACATGAATGGAAACAGAGTATAGCAAGAATGTTTTGCTAATATTCCGGTTAGGTTATGTTTGGATGAACACAAATAAACCAATAATTACCAAAATGTTCGGCCTTCATCCTGGGGCATGGAAAAATCCACAACAATAACCAGTTAGGATGTCTTTTACGGAAGTCCAAATACTCTAGATCTGCGCCAGTAATTATTAAGTTTTGTTTTCATTACGGCGAGCATCAGCGGAATCAAACGGTCCGTCATCTCATGCAAGACAAACGGCAGTTGGATATTCTACAATGCTTTTTAAATTAATATTTTTCAATATTTTTACAATTTTAAAAAAAATAAGCTCCTGTTGGTCTTACAACCTTAACTCTCCGGTTGAAAGAGGTCCACTGACCAGTGACTCGGTACTTTGACTCGGACTCGGATTTGACTCGGACTCGGATTTGACTCGGGATATGGGCAAATATCAATTTGTACGTATAATTGGCTTGGAAAGCTATTCTTTTTAAGATGCAAGGTTGTTGATAGAAAGTTGTTGCAAGGTAACAGATCTAACATTAACTAAGACCTGGGGTGGCAGGTTAATAGAAGAGAAAAAAGTTTATTTTAAACAAAAACAGCAAAAATAATACATTCGTGGTTCCTTTTAAGCTTCTACTAGTTTTTCCCAACTACACTCAATCTGAAATAGAACATAGTTAAGAAATGGTCCATGCTTAGCGTGCGTCTATCGCGTTATGGATGCACGCGAGAAGTTGGGAGAGCACGTTTGAGTGGCATGAAGCGAAGCCGAGTGCTTATCTAGCTTCTCGAGTGCTCAGTCTCAACTTCCCAAGTGCATCCATAACTCGATAGATGCACAGCTTAAGTATGGACCATTTCTTTTAGAGCATAACGTCATTAGCACTTAGTAGTCTTTTATTTTTTAACGTTTCGGTTCAGCAACGTTTCGTCGATTCCCGTGTCATTCAGGGTTATAAACCGCTGTTCACCGACTGAACTAAATTCACAAAGGAAATCCGTATTTAAATTGAAGTTTCGTAGTTCTTCTTCCAGTTCTTGTTCATCATCTTTCATTTATATTTCGTTTTCTATTTGAAAGCCTTAAGTTTTTCCAAGGCATTTTTTGTTTACTTTCGTGTGTTGCGATTTAATATACGCAGGGGCGTGCTTCCATTGAGTTATAGATGCACGCTCGTGCCATACAAAAAGCGCGCGAAAAATTTCCAGCTGTGTTCTAAAGCTCATTGGCTGTTTCAAAGCCAGAAATATATAGGCTCTATTAAATATGCAGTTTTCTTAATGAAGTGCGGGAGCAGCAGCTGAATTTGATAGAATTAAAAAGCTTTCAGACTCACCAAAATTTTAGACACTTCTAAGGAGAAAAAGTAAGAAGTTCGCTGTCTTCTCGCTATTAGGCCAGATAAAAAAAATTACTTGTTTAGCGTCCCCGCCCGACCTGAAAAATGCTCTCGACCTCACTTTTTTTTATTTTTTTTATTTTAGCAAATATATATGTTTTTAATTGCTCATGCCATACACTATATGTGTACGGCATAGAGCCGCAAAAGGCAAATTTAAAAATAAGCACGCGCCTGCATCGGCCGTTCTCATTCGAAACCTTGCGGCGAAAGAAAATCGATACGCT
>JAOBYE010369091.1:0-14678 GCA_025403585.1 Parazoanthus swiftii
TTTGAAAGTCCGGAATAGAGTAAACATTGCAATAAATTATAGGAAAATCTACTTCCCTAGCAAAACTCTCTTCGTCAAAGATATTTGCCCTGGTGTATTCGCTGATATTTGCCCTGCGAAGGATATCACGTGATCGAATCTAGCCAATAGTAACGCGCGATTTGGTAGTAAAAATTATTGTTGAATTATAATTTGTGATAATTGAGTTATCAATCGCCTTTTTGTTTTCACTGTTTTGCTTTTACAAGGTTTTCTTCGGAAACAGAAAAGCGAGACTCGTTCAAATGTTATGTACGTTGACGGATAGATTCATGGACTGCACATCAGCAGAAGAACACATGCAGCAAACACACAGTGCGAAATAATGCGTATGACCAAGCTATTCTTTGCAGGGAGTTTACTCTAGTATACAAATTTGCTCTGCCTAATCATCACACGGTGACATGCTTTTTTCCTCTTTAATCAAAAATCTTCTCCTGTTCGCTGTTCTGAGTTATTTTGCCTTGCCTCTTTGGCACGTCTACTGTTCTTTTCTTTCTCTTTTGCCACTTGCATAGCTCTTTCCTCTGCGAATATTTCTTTGATTTGCTCTTTTGTTGCATAACCTCTGGACTTCAGCAGAGTAAGAAACACACCACCATTTGTTCGTCTTATATGAAAAAAAGAAAAGCGTCTCAAATATCTACAATATTAGCCTGCGGGCAGGCTTTCCTTGCGGGTTGGGGAAATATTTTTGGAAAGAAGAAAAGAGTCACTGAGACCGGCGGGCGCGACCGCTCTCGGCGACTCTTTTCTTCTTTTCCCAAACTTTTTCCCAAACCCGCAAGGAAAGCCTGCCGGCAGGCTACTACAATATTGACGGTAGTAAGTCAAGGTTTATGTTCTTAGCACACACACACAAATGAAATTGTTTTTCAGGCCAAGGCTGCGTACTGTTACATAGTAACATACATTTCAGGTGTTCCTTGCGGGGCTTTTCAGCAACCTGTTCACATCAAGTATATGGTTCAGTGATTGAGGGCCTTAGCCAGATCGCTCTCAGCAGTTCACAATCATTTTCTATCAAAGACATTAAGTTGCGACCTCGGTTAACAGACCACAACACCAGGATTACCCTACTCTTTTCGAAGAGTGCGTGGGATCTTCTAAATACCCGAAAGAACGTCGAGAGATTTGACCAACCGTTTAACATCCTTGTTCACGGACGGTGTGGCGAAAGAAGGTCGCCCAAAGTTCAACCTTCAATGTATTTTTACAATTCTGCCGATTTTAGGATGAAAATATACTTACGCATATTCTTAGGATTAGATCGATAGAGTTTGCGCGTGATTATAATATTCTTATGGTATTTAATACATGATCATGTATGTATTACAAGTTCCGTTCATCGAACTGTCATTGGCCGGCATGAAATCTATGAATGGCACGGCTTCTTTTGCCTTTTAGAGTTATAGCAAAATTACAATGTTAAAGGTTGTGTGACTTACACGTACTTTAAACATTGAAAAAATCATGTTCTCAGCAAAATCTCAGCCTCAGCATTATTTTTGAAATCTGGTCAAGCATGTCCTTCCCTTTCAAAATATTAGGCCTTTTCACACTAGAATCGAAAGTAGGTCTAAAGTAGGTTGTTCCCTCCATCCTACTTTTGGACGTGATGCTTGCTTTACAAAAACCTATTCACACTCGCAACTTAAGTGTGTTACTTGTATGTAATTGCATGCTTGTCAATAAAACAACCATTCCGAGTTCAACGAGAACGTTACAAAACAATGGACTAAATTACAGAGTACAACAGCTTCACGTTGGAATGGAACCAGATGGCCGTGTGGTGGTTATCCTTTTTCATAATTAATCAAAAGTTGACAAGCTTTAATTGCTTGTTTGATTTGGAGAAGTGAAAGTAGGATCGTAAGACTGGTCCGATCAGTCTTTGAAGTAGGATGCGGCTCTTTTGATGATGCCTACTTTAAAGTATCATACTTTAGACCTACTTTATCTCCATTCACACACAAAGTAGGGTCAAAGTACTGTACGATGTTGGCCTACTTAAGATCTACTTACGATCCTAGTGTGAAAGGGCCTGTTATATTTTGGAGACTGGAGTAAAAGAGTAGACAGGTGGTGATTGCGGCTATACACTCTTTTTTTATTAAGAACCAGTAAAACTTTGCTCAGGCTCAATGTTCTTATTTTGTCGGCAATTTCAGCCTCAAAATGTTCTTACTTAGTTCTTAACGGCTACGTTTTCCGTAGGGACTTAAGCTGGCCTAAAATTCGGTGAGGTGCTTTTGTCGGTGCACTGTTTCACAAGAAATTTGAAGTGCCTTTTGCAAGATAAACTATTTTTTGAATGCCCATGGGTGCGTTATTGGAGAGCTGAGTACTGTAGGACTACTGCAGTTCAACATTGTACACTTGCATAAATTTTTGATTCAGCCTCAGTTTGTTCTTAATTTGTTCTTATCTTTCGGGCAAACTAAACTCAGCTGCTGTTCTTCAAGAACTGCTGTTCTTATTAAGTTTGTTCTTAATAAAAAAAAACAGCGTAGTAGCGTTTTGTAACTGACAGTTCCAACCTCGATAGTTTGCATGCATAGAGATAGATTGAGGGTATTGATAGTCAATTTGATTTTGAATTTATTGCTGTAGGTAATAAGTATGAGAATCACGAATCGGAGAATCGGAAGTGCTCACTCCACAAAGGGTGAATGAATGTCAACTGAACGAGTGAAGCCCCCGCTGCCGCTCTTTATTTGCTATAACCATATATTAAATGGAGACTTGTGAATTTGTTTCAAATAGTCTTTCCAGAACCAGCTTTACCAGACATAAATACAACATGAATCAGCATATTTTGTTTGTTGGGAGATTTCACACGTAATATGGCTGTGTTATGTTATGTTGCTGAGGTAAAAAATCCTAGCTTTAACTGTTGTACTCTCATGAATTGCTACTTACCGTGTTTAAGTAGTCAGCCTCAAATCGTGTGTGAAAATTTTATGTTATATTGTAAGTTGTTGGTAAATGTACAAGTATTCGCGGCAGATTGCGAACAAACTATTTTTTCTTAAGGTTCATCTCAAAGTCTGGGGTGCAGCCTTTACTTGGGCGGGGCATAGATTCTGGTATTAATGGGTAATATCTTACATTTCCACACCTCAAAAAACTTTAAGGCAGAAGAATGACACCTGTAGCCTAGGCAGGAGTTTACAACAGAACCCTCGTGCAATCACCACAACAGTTGCGATTTACCTTCTCACTCCATCTTGCGTCCTCATTCCGCCTCCCTTCTGTACCATCTTCGTTTCATTAAACAAGTCAAGAGCCTTTTCACAGCCAATGCAATCCACACACCTCCTGATAAGCCAAATTTTCTCCTAGCAAAAAATTAATTTAACAAGAAAAAGTCAATGCAGTTTTCAATCAAAGTACACTCTACAATGCTATTATATACTTGAAAGGATTTTTTTTGTGCCGTCTAACATCAAATGGTAGTTTCGTTTTGCTTGTGAGTGGCAAGAAGAGATTGACAAACATGTTTTACTTTCCTACATGTAGGATCGAAACTTAATGTTGAACAGGTAAAAAGATGATAATGCAATAGCATCAAGTATCGGACTTCAATTAACATTCTTATAATTTGTTCTGATAAAGTCTTTAAAGAGATGGCATAATTATAGCTAGGAACTACATGTAATGGATCTGCCGATGATGTGGTTGGCTTGAAGTCAAAGTCTGACTCAGTAATTCGAAATGTCACCGAGTTACCGGGTTTCAAGTTATAGGGGTTTTGAACAAAAAGACCAGAAGTAACACTTGATTAAAGAGGTTTTTTGCTTATACATGTTTTATTGTATGATTTCTAGCAAAGTAATTATTTCTCTTCACTGGGAAGAACTGTCAAAACTGTTTGTTTACGGACATACAAACGTCATAATAATATTATCATTTAATATATATAAAATAGACAAAATGTTATGGCTCATTAGTCCGCAAATCACTTTGAGTTATCAAGGGTAAAATTACAGAAGTACCTGAAAGGAAGTAAAAATTATTTCAAGTAAGAAGGGTTTCCAGTTATTGGGGATTTGGGTTATAGGGGTTAAAATTACAGTACAGTAAATGTATGAGGCAACATCCAAAGGAAACCAGTTTTGCTTCGAATTAGCTGGAAAAATCGGGTTACCAAGGGTTCGAGTTATCGGGGTTCAACTGTATATTCTTAAAATCAATCAAGCTTCATCGCTTCACAACTCTGCCCAATACAGAGAGCTTTTTTCCAGGCAAGACATTGATATAAAAATGTGCGCCTGCTATCGCCAGAGTAAGGTTCAAAACACAAAATGGCCTTCATCACGATTCTCAGTAGTATTTCAAGGGGGAGGGGGTTCAATTATGTTACTTTAGGAATTAAAAGATCCTACTAAATGAATGTAGTTCTTGATAAATTATCAATCAGGTTTTTGATTAAATGTAGTGGCAAGCACCTCAAAGAATGGGGGGGGGGTTGGGTTGTTAGGGGACTTTAAATTCCAAATCTTTTCAAAACTGTAGTTACATGCAGTAATCAATGTTAAGTCATTAAACAATTAGCTTTCCCAGTCTCTTAGTTGCTCCACAATTACAGTACCAAAGTGGATTTACATTTAGATCAAGTATTTGATCTAAATATTGGACTTGTTACAAAGAAAAACAACTCTAGCTTGGCTGCCTGAGGGATATACTTGTAGCACTGAGCACAGTGCAAAACATAATCAAAATAAATAAGCAATGTCATATGAATCATAATTTTTTGTACCCTTTATTTCCCAATCAGACCCCCCTCTACTTTCATCACAATTCATCTGAATGACATGATACTTGGCATACACATGTACATGTATGAACAGCTTTGTTTCTACTTTCAATTAAGTGTAGTTGCGTGGTGTCTAATTGGTTTCCATGGCAACCATGGTAAATGAAATTCCAAAACTTGGCTGTCACCTTGGATTTCAAGTTCTTTAGATTTTAGTTACTGAAACAAGTAAACAACATTTAGCAATTTAAAACTACAAAATACTGTAGGTCGAATCCATTGTAAACTTGCCAGTATTTAGTCACTTTTTAGCAAAAAAGAGTCACACAAATTGTGTGACTTTATGTGATGATGTCATCAGCTGTGATGTCACCTAATTAGTGTCAAAAGATGTGTCAACAAACAAAGAACATCCTTTAAACCAGCCCCCTGCCCCCTCCCCTCTCAGAAGTTCTTCGGTTAAAGAATTCGTTGACTGTCTCAACAAGTTGCACCCAAAATGCTCTTTGAACACATCTTGTATGTTTTGCCCTTTAATTTTGACTGGTAGTAATAATCAAATTTCTAACTAGTTATTTTTTTCTTTTAGCTTATTTAATTAATTTCAAGTTAACAGGAAGAAACTACACTTTTCCCCTTCCTTACTGTTTCTAATCAGTCTCTTTCCCCTTGTCCAAACAGAAAATCCTTTCATTTGAAAATCTGAGGAAAATCAATTCTTATTCCAAGAAGTTTGATAATTAAGCTATCACATAAAACAACGAAAAAGTTTCAACTGGTACCAAGATACCTTACCTCATTAAGCCGGTAGCACACTTCTCTAGCCACTACATAAGGAGGATCATCAACACCAACATTTAAGGGTTTAAAGAGGTTTCTAATTCTTGGAACAATGTTTTTTCTCTCAGATTCACAAATCTTTTTTCTTTTCTTCTTTTTCTTTACTCCACCTCTTTTCTTCCTTGGCAATTCTACAGCATGAAAAAAAAAATATTTAGCATATATGCAGTCAAGTAATTAGATTTTGTTTAATGTGTGTTACAGAATAACAGTAATTGAGTATATATATTTGTACATATCACTCATCAGACCTTCTGATTGACAAACCTAAGGTCACATGCCAACCTGTCTCTTTTTTTTGATGATATGGTTAATAAATACCATGTTTGCTTGAAAAAGTAAATAACTTTAGTTAACAACTACTGTGTTTACCCGATTTATCACATATGGGGCAAAATTACTGAATGCTGATTGGCTGACAGAGGGTACTTTTGGTAATAAAGTGGGCATGATTACTTGATCCTGATTGGTTAATTTGTTGCAGCATTAAATGGGCTTCTTGGTAGAAAAACAACGTGCGTGAATGTGATTCCCTCGATAATTTTGCCCTATATGTGATAAACAAGTAATCGCAATGTGCCCTTGGGCAACTACTGTAAGGATTAATTTCACTTGCATTTTCAAAGTTTTCCAATTTTGGAAAACTTTGAAAATGCCCGTGAAATTAAGATCCTTAATTACCCCCGGTCCCATGCGATTACATATGCTAAACACTGCCCCAAATAAGTCCTGCACCAGTAAGATAAAAAATTAAATAAGTGCCACCCCCAAATAAGTGCCGCACCCCAATACGATCAAAAATTAAATTTTATTAAGCTCTTCCCCCGAATAAGTTAGAGAACAGAACTTGCATTTAATGTGGCCATAGCTGGCATTAATATTCCATTTGTATTTAGTCATTTTTGAGACAAATAGACTATTTTGGAGTTTGAATTCCCAATTGTTGATGTTGTATTTGCTATTTCATTGATTGCAATGTAAATTTGCAAAATGAATTCTCATTACAGGCCAAAACTGGTCACCTCATTTGCATTCCAAAGCTCCCTTTTTCAAATAAGGGCTGCCTTCAAATACATTGTAGGCACAGCCCCAAAAAAGCCATGCACCAAAAATACAAAAATTAAATAAGTGCTGCAGTGCTTAATCAAGTAAATATGGTACAGTCATAAAACTTAACTGCCTATCCTTGGTTTCCTGTCAATAAAGATTACACCAAACCGAATATTGATTTAAAGGAATTGTTGTCTAAAAAAACTTATTCCTGACTGAATTAGCAAAATACCTTTGAAAACACACTGTGCAAGCCCCCATGCTGCAATAAACACCTCAAATTTTTATTTGATTAAATGCTCCAGGGGGGTGGGCACTTACTCGATCAAACTGATATGGTATAGTCATGTTAAATTGTACCTGTAAGCGATTGTTATACAGTCACAACGTTTAATTTGTTATTACTTTATTATCTTAACTACAGGTACATGTACTTAGCATAGAACAGCCACCCTGTGGAATGCTAATAACAATTATTATTATTATTACTATTAATTATTAGTATTATTTATAATAACTATTATTATCAATATTATTATTATTAAAAGGTTGCCACATATATATCAAACACCCCAATCTCAAAGGCATGATAGGTGCAGGTGTAAAATGAAAGGGATAAAAGCTTTTTCAACTCCTCTCTTCACTTCTGCCCAGGGGCTTTTTAATAAAACAGCTGCATACAGTAAATAAATATTGCTACTTGGAGGTAAGGTCAATAATTAACAATACCAGTACTACAGTACTTGGTCTGTGTCAACCTTGAAGGTTTGGATTTTAAGACAAATACTTTTTGATATGGTAAACTTTTTGCTTAAGATTTATAGTCTTGCAGAGGGTATGGTTTTCAGCCTAGAGTAGTATTGATTTTACAGACCAAACGTTCTCTTTTAAAATTTCAATTCAGAGTTTTGTCTGATAAAGATACCAATTTCTTCAATTTGGTCTGAAAAAGTAGGATATCCCCCCCCCCCACCTAACCTCCCTGCCTCCTGTGGAAAAAAAAACAACTTATCAAATCGAGGACCTCCTGGTTCCTGGTCAACCTCCATGTCCTCCACCCGCTGTTTCTTTGCTTGTCTCCATTCTTCCTCGCTGAAGTTATCTGCAGCACTGTGAGTAACTGCGCATGACTCTCCAGCACGATCGGTATCGACGACAGGACTGCTGGATCGCCTTTTTCCGTACACGCCACTGCCACTTAGTTTGTCACGTAAATCACGAATTCCGAGTCTCTCTGCGGTGGCATTTGAACTTTCACTTTCTGTTGAATTATTATTCCAGTTTGAGTTTCCCTGCTTTCCTTTTGATTTTCCCGAAAGCTCGCTAAATAGTTCATTTCTTCTATCACTTTCACTTCTGTTAACTCTCTTTTGATTATCCTCTTCTGAATCGACTTCACCATCTGACAGTGACATCTCAGACTCGGGAGCAAATGCACTTGCAGATCTGCGGGCGTCTGCAGTATTCGCGTCATCTGACTGTTCACTCTTCAAGACGACATCATTTTGGGGAAATTCTTCAGCAAACTCATTGAATGAAACGTCTAAATCCAGTTCAAGGACCTCGTCAATTCGAGAACCATCCTCTCCTGTCAGTTCGTCCGCCATTTTGATTATAATGGGATGGTCTGCTGGCCAGAACATTCAGGCGCAGAGTCCATTTTGACTTGTCTTAAACGAAGTATTAAAGGATTTGCACAGACAGCCCGTCCCCCAAAAGACTGTTCGGATTTACAGTATGTACAACAATTTTTCGCTCTCGATATTTTTTGAGTCACTAGCCCCTCAAAAACATGGTAGTTGCCAGGAGAAAAAAAAATTATCTTTTTGAAAAGTGACTTTGAATATAACCTGCAACTAGTTTCTTTTCGCGACTATGAGTGAGCTCAGGGGACTAGGACTGAATTTATGGCCGCCATCTTGTTGGGTGACGTGCTGTCTGTAAGGGCATGTGGTTTCTCCATGGCTTGGCTTCCATTTGTTTTTGTCGCCTCCTCTTTGCGTTGATAGGAATCGTAACTAGTATGTGATGCCTTTTATAGTATTTAGATGAGCCGTGGTTTTCTTTTAATTTTTACTCATGATGTACATCTGAATTAACCGGAATCGGACCAGGTACAGTACAGTATGACAAATTTTTTGTCTGCACCACTATTGATAATTCAAAATAATTTAATTTATCTACTAGATGTGTACTTGTAAACTGACCTTGTTTTAAGGTGCTAGCGAAATTGCATCAACCTTTGAGGGCTCTACAAGCCATTTAGTTATCTAATCTATATCCCATTCGTTTTTCGTCCAAATTTTGAAGTACTCATCATATGGCACAGGCTACCCAGGCAAGCTTATAGCTCGACTTTTTTACACGTTCTAGAGTTCCTTGCAGTTGTACGGCCGACGTACAGTATTGTACATGATGTTAGCAAATACGTAAGGACAATCAACTTTTAAGAGAATTTATTAATACATGTTGGGAATTAAATTCATTGACCCTCTGAAAGTGATAGTAAATTGTTATAATATTTGTTGCAATAAACTTACCTCAAATGTGTTGTTTACTTTTGCCCTGTACTGATCTCTATGTACATTATTCATTTAGTTGAGTTATTCCAAATGGAGTCGATCCCCTTAAATAGATTTTGAATGACTTAACGAAATAGCCACCAATGATTTAGAAATCAGCACAGGCCATAAGTAGACAACATATTTGAGATGACTCAAGTTTGTTTCAACAAGATAGCAATTTATTATCACTTTTAGAAGGTCCATAATTTCCCCATTTTTCATTCTCTTAGAAGCTGGTTATCCCTTATATTTAACTAACAACACATTCACCAAATTGGCCATACAGGAAACTCCAGAACATAAAAATAAAAAAGTTGAACTATAAGCTTGGGTAGGGGTCATTTGCTTGGTATAGTTACTCAGAATGACTTGTTATAGCAATGTAAACATGACAGCTGTTTGAATAACAATTTCAAAATGGCACTAGCTAAAATTTGGAATTGAGTTGTCGAGACACTGGTTTCCCGACTGGCTGGAGATCAGCTGATTGAGGAGAGGGAGAGGGGTGAGATTGCTGTAAGTCAATTTTTTTGTTCTAAAGTGCAGACGTTAGGTAACCCAGCCCATGTCAGTAGAAACCTTGAAGGTACATAGGCAAAAGTGTGTGTAAAGCATTTTAATTAAAGTTATTTTCAAGCAACTTTGACTTGACCAAGGCAAAAAATGAGGCTGTTCATAGTTTTAATTGTGACATTTCTAGCCAGGCGAGTGAAATAATTGCTTTCTAGTGTCTTAATTTCTGCTAAGGTGGCTCATTTCGCTAGACAGTCAGGCAGGCTATGTTTTTTTGTTCTTCTCAGCATGAGTGTGACAGCACACTGTAAACAACAAGCACTTTTGATAACAGCATCAGATTTATCCTTCCATTAATTGTGTCACCTGTTTTGAGGAAATACATGCTGTAGCAGACTTTTGTGATACCAAATAATAAAGTTTTTATCTGCTGAGTATAGAGCTAACAGGTACAATATATTACATCAAGGCACTGTGAAACATGAGCGACGAAGAATTTGATGAAGAAGCTTACAGAGAATATGAAGATGAACTGTATCATGATGACAGCAGGTATTTTGATTTTGGATATCATCAAGCCATTGGTTTCTCATTTGTTGCTGTAGAAGCAGGGATTTGTCAGATACAAGTTTACATGTAAATGTACATAGCTCTGTTTCTACACTTTTTGTAAACTATACTGAAGGTACCTCTGAATGCATAGACTACAAGCAAGACTCTGAACTCATATATATATATATATGCATGTACGCAGAACCTTGTAGTATTAGAAAGTGCATTGTTTAATAGGCTTTGCAATGGGGTAACATTTCTGTGAAAATAAAGTAATTAAAAGTGTACTACACAGATGTAACGATCATGACACATACATGTAAACTGTAAAGGTTGCCTGGCTATAGCTCTCGGTTTAAACTGTTTCAGTGTCTTGACATGTAATAAATATTAATTTTAGTTCTGGAAAATTGAGGGGAATCTTGAATATTTTGGCTTTGATTCAAGTTCTGAAACATCAACTGATTGAGGTAACAGTAAGCAACTTTTATTTGTGTCATTTCATAACGAAAAAGATTTCAATTCTCACAAATAAAAAAATGGGTGATTCATCGAGTGCAGAAGGTGTGAGTTTCTTGAAGAATGTGAGGGCAAGTTTCCCCCTATATAATAAGTTTAAAATTTAGGTTTTCTGCAAGGTACCATTTCCTGAAGTCTGTCCAGTTTGATATCTCTTACAGTAGAGGTCAAACTTACAGTATTTCTTCAAGCACCCCCAACGTTTTTGGGAGTTCCAAACTGGGACATGTAGCAACTGAGTTGTAATTTTTCTATTAATTGTCTTCATTTCAGTGGAGATGACAGTGATGTTGATAGTGAAATTGCTGATGCAATCTATGGTGAGGTCCATTATGCTACAGAGCTTGCCATTCCAGAGACACCCCAGACTGTGGATGCAGGTAATTAAAAATAAAACCCAGCAGTGCACAGATTGAGATTCTGTAGGTCTCCAGTGGAAAGTAGGTTTTCAGTTATTTAGTAGGCAACAAAATTTATCAAATTTTTCTGTTTGTTTGTGCAGCTGGTAAGGAAGTTTTGTGGAAGTGCTTTCTTTCAAATGTACAGAAACTACCTAGTACATTTCTATGAGGATACAAAGTCAGTGAGCATTTCAGTAGCCACAATTAGAATGATGTGACTGCTAAGAAGATCTGAATACATCAATCATAGTAAACTACTGTACATATACCCACTCTTGTGCTGAAACTAACTCAGTTAAGTTATTTTACATGTACATATATATGAGCAATTTTAGAGCAACAGCTGATTCATATGTTGTATGTACAGTGTGCCTTGGTCAAACCAGAGTCTTGCATTTTTACATACAGAAACGAAATAATTATTATTGGGAAGATTATACAGTCATGTAAATTATCTTAACTTATGCATTAGGTTCAGCGCATGACAAGAATGCAATCTGAATCAGCCAGCTTTTAACTGTAAGTTGTGATGTTAGGATTGTCGGGACGCTATTGTAACATTGCCCTGATCCCACGGAGCTGAATATTTGGACTGTTTGGAAGTGGTATTTTTCCTACTGCCAGTCTTCTGGCGTACTTACATAAAATTATAGCTCATCACTTACATGTAGGTTCGGCACATTTTAAATGGGAAGTATGGATACATTTTAAGAGAATTTAGCAACACATCATGCTGTACATGGCAAAAGTTAATAACGGGTGATCACAGTTCACTTTACTTCTTTAGAGGGCAGCAAGATCTCACAAGACAAACCTCAGCTGATTCAAAGTGGGGACAGTGATTCAAACGCTGACAACACCAAGAGTGGCAAATCAGACACTGGAGCAGCAAAGGCCACATTTTATGTTGTTTCCAGTTCTGAGTCCTCTGATTCTTGTTCAGAAAAAGATCTTCAAGATGACTGCTTTATAGTGATTGAAGACATTGATGGGGTCTCTGCCAAGAAGTTGCATCCAGGTACACAATTACAATAAAATTATTGATTCATTTAAACAGCCCAGACATACTTTTTTTTCAAAGTTTTGTATATACTTACAAAATAAATTCACTACTGTATTAAATTTTGTAAATTTAGTGAATGAGAGATCAGAGATCATGTAAGGTGTCAGACATACGTTGTACTGTACATAGATTAGCCTAATTTGATCCTGGATTACCCCCCCCCCCCAAAAAAAAATACTAGGTATTCTCAAAATTCAGATTTTGCCCAAGAAAACCCCTAAAAAATACTGGATTGCAAATTTCAACCCCTAAATAATACGACGGGCATCCCTGACATCCAACTACATGTACTGTACAGGGAGTACCCCTCTAGGGAAGAGAGTAAACACCAAGGTGTGAGACATGTGCTGTAGGTGTGAGAGTTGGTAGGTATAGAAAACCGTACATGTCTACAATAAGTACTATTTGATGTTTTGTTTTGATCAGTTGTACAATCAATTAACATATTGTTAACAAACAACTTAGTACAGGCTGGTGGTGCATTGTGACATCACTTAGAACTAATTAATTTAAGTCTTATAGGACCTGCTCTACAAGAAACTTTGAAGCAATCGAAATGAAACTCAAACAAGAAATCCAATATGGCAGACGTGCTGTGAAATGGTTGTTGCCATAGCAACAGTTCATACCATAATTAAAAATTGATTGTTGCAAAGGAAAGTAACTAGCAAACCCAAAGCTGCTTATGTGCTGATTGACAGCTTGATCTTTTGCATGCATCCATTTTGAAAATCATGGGAGGGGGGGGGGCTGATTGATCCCCCTTCCTCCCTCAGCCTGGGCTGATTTGTTAAGAAAAAAAAGCTTGGCCATCTAAGGGTTAATTAACTGTACCTTTACTGCAATTTCCAGGTGATGAAACAAGCACAAAGCTGCCAGTTATAATAGACCTTAGTTCATCAAGTAGTGAGGTTTCTGATGGTGAGATTTGCAGCACAAGTCCAATTTCAGTGGAATCTGGAGAAATTGTAGCTGAAGGTGTGTCTAATTTTATTAGTTCAACTCTCATGTGCAGTACTGTCCTACCACTGAAGTTTTTTTTAAGGGGACTTTTAGTCCTAAAGTTTGGCCCTACAATTTCTTAATTTTCAAAATACAAAATGTGACACTGAATCATTTCCTTCAAGCTGAGATTTGCATGATTGTGCATATACAACTCTAGCCTGGATAAAATGTTTATTTCACAGATCCAACAAAGGAAAACTGGGACCTGGATGAAAAAGATCTTACTGGCAATGTAAGTACTAACTTTCTGTTGTTGTTTTTGAATTAATTAAAAAAGTTAATTTCTTTATCTTGAAACATTGTGCTGTCTGATCTTGATAAAGGACATGCATGCACTGTCAAAGCACTTCAAGGAATTTTACTCTCTTACATGTATAATGTAAACCCCAGCAAAACAACAGCCCTTGAAATCAGTCTGTAAGGAAGTAAAACCAATTGTGGGTTAGTATAATTTTAGCCTTGGTTCCTGTTACACAGTGTACATGCAACACTACTAGGCCACTTTACAGGGAAGTAAAAATGTTGCAGGTGCCACTTACAGTGTAAAAGAAACAATTTCCTAGTCAGACTAAATGCTCGTAGAGCTCTTTTTCTTTTTCAGCAGAATTTGAAGTCCTGAACAATCAACTCATTACTGAGCCATACACATTTTCTTTCTCTGGATATTTTTTTTCAGAACTTCTTCAACTATTCTCTAATAGCTTTACACACTCACATTCTGTTAAAAGTTGTTGTCAAAAACAGTTTAAACTAGTGACAAAACTAGTTTTGTCGAAAAAAAAAGTTTCTTTCTCAGAGCCTAGTACTTTACTGTAAGTCTTCAGGTGACACTAATTTTATTATATTACCTCATTTTTTGCAAAACAGAATAGTTTCAAAATCCCCCCCCCCTCCCTCTCTCCATTATTTAACCAAAATATGAAAACCAACTCCACTGTAAATAATGGAAGTTTGACAAAGCAGTAAACAATATACAATGTAAAAGGTCTTTGTTGATATTGTGTACGTGTCTTACCCACAGTTTTTTGCTCATTTCATTGGTAATTTGAATATTTATGTCTGCAGAAAGAAAAGACTGCTAAAACTGTTTCAAGATATTATCGCCCAGGCTCATCCGGCAATCCTCATATGCGCTGCTACAACTGCAATGAAAAAGGCCATCGGTCAAATGAGTGTCCACAGCCTAAGGTATTTATTGCATCTCTTGAAGATTGCATGTTTATACAGTTATCTTTACTTGAATCCAAATCCACATCCTAATTGTAAATCTGTTAACCCACTACATCTTTAAGGCCCTGTTACACTGCGCAATTTTCTCAGCAACTTGTCTCGCAATGCCGTTGCGAGACAAGTTGCTGGAGAATTGCACAGTG
>JAOBYE010369202.1:0-14678 GCA_025403585.1 Parazoanthus swiftii
TAGAAGGTTTTGTCCGGTCAATTAGTCATTCTGTCCGGACACTGTCCGTTGACCGGCCGTTATTTTAAGCCCTGCAAGACCATGGCACAGTTAGTGCTTACTGAAAATCTGACCACGATTTGCAAAATACTTACAAATCACGCCGTAATTCTTACAAGCTAAAGATTACGTATTAGTCTTTCAAGTGAAATTAGTATTTGCAGCTTTGCTTTGAAGGAATGGTACTAATCCTCTTTTGGCTTTAATTCTTGACTACTAAACTGCTCTCAACATCTAAACAAATTTGGATTAAGGGTTGACTTTGTAACATGATTGGTTGGTTGGTGAGTTTACCTGTGGGAGGTCAAGACTACGGACCGGCCGCCCTTGATAATGTTCAGCACCTGGTCCCACAGGAAGCGTCGAGCCTTGGGGTCCATCCCGGTGGTGGGCTCGTCCTAGAGAGATACAACCAGCTTCAGCCTCCATTTTAAAATCTCAAGACTCAAGTCACATCATCAAAGATATTCACACACTAACAACTGGTCATCATTAGCCATCATTAGACATCAAATAAGTATGAACCCATTGTAGGCTGATACGGAAGCTTTTACTACAGAACATATATAGACCATTTTCATAATACGCCCCAGTGGCCATGAACAAAAACTTTGAGTCGAGGCCAGAAGGGCCAAAATACAGCAAATATATGAGAACTTGGAACTTGACTTCAACTGGAAGTTATTGTTTATAGTCACTGGAGCAAAATATGAAGCAGTGCAGATATTCGACTTCAAATGTCAAGGTGGTTGATAAATTAATAGAACAAGAGACAATTAGTACTCATTAAAAAATTGCGCTTGATATGCTGAATTATAAGGGAGCAATGAGTGTCTAAAAGCTTTCAAGTCACGTTTCTAGATATTGCTATGGCTGGAGCAAACTTCTGCAAAATGGCAGCAACCTTGTATTGAGGTATTCTGCTTTGAACCTGAAATTTCCGACAAATTTACGCTTCATCTGGAACAACTACAACAAAACATTTATTTACACTCGACTGGTAGTTGATGATTAACAAGGATTGAGAAGACCAATAGTACGAGTGCTGGGACTCCAGATGTTGTGAGAACTAATCGAGTCTGAAGTGCCAGTGGTCGAAAGAACGGTCATTACAGATCTACATACACACACACATATAAGACACACACACAAATTGAATATTACGGAACAAGCCGGCGTGATACAAAGACAATAGATTGAAACCGGCTCTTAGGGTATTGGGAGAAGCAAATTTCAACTATAAGTTCTAAGCAACTATTCCTTAATTGATCTTCTGTACAAAAACATTTGCGCGTTGATTAATTTCTTTAGTACTATTCATCAATAGAATTCCACGTAAGTGGTCCTTGATATTTCAAACTAAACTTTCCATAATTTGTAAGAATAGCAGTATTATAGAAAACTGATCTCGATGAAAGTCGTGTAGCTCGATTACTTTTTACCATTGTCCATCCACGATATTCATACAAATTTGACTTTTTTTCAAAGGTAGTATATGAAGTGCCAAATAAACTGTTGTTAATTTTGTTGTACTTCTTGACGTTTTCAAATATCGCTCCATACCAGCCTCAAATCTCGAGTTAGTACTATAACTGCGCAATGCAATTTCGATTTATGGAAACATTTTGTTTTAACGTTGAAAATGGGTGATTGCTAATGAACCAAAAATAATGACGTCAAACTGAGATCCACCTATAGATCGGAAAAATATATCACTGACGTTACGGTAAGTTTTGCTGGTTCTTTAATTTACATTTCCACAACGCTTGTCTCACCAGGAATATAATTGGGGGATTTCCAATCAGGGCCATGGCAACTGAGAGTTTCCTCTTGTTTCCACCACTGTATGTTTTACTCGGTTTTTTGGCGTCCCGAGTAAGAGCAAGCTTTCTGACCGCCCATGACACAACCTGGGAACACAAACAGGTTCGTTAAAGAAGGACAGACAAATGAATGAGCAGTTACCAGCACAGAACGTTCAAGAAGAAAGGTTGCCAAACAATCTTGTACACAAAACACGACGAAATTAATACGTTATGAACCCGAGAAACGCACTCATTTCAAGATATAGCAAAAACTCAGCGACTTTTTCCTTGTTTGGTAAAATCCAATAATAAACAGATCGCATTCAGTATGTTTTTAAAACACCTACTTTGTAGCGTCTGACTATCTTGCGAAAGGTTTGAAGCTTAAGTTCCACAAACAGTAAGGTATTAACATGAGAAATTTGTATCAACTTATCGAATAAAATAATTCGATATCAGAATATTATAACTGGAAATATTAGTTGTACAAGCAAAAAATGCCAGTACACACGCATGCAGATTTATCATAATAGCCAGCGTAGCTTTGGTGTCAGTTCTGGTTGGCGGGGAAGAGCGAAAAAGTGAACCACTAACCAGAACGCCAAAGCACCGCTGGCTATATCATACTGACTAACCTCTTTTACTTCTCTTTCTGGGACACCTCTGAGCCTGCAGTACAAAGTCAGCTGCTCCGTGGCAGACATCTCGTCGATGAGGGCGTCAAACTGGGGGCAGTAGCCGAAATACTTGTACACAGAGTGTCTGGCCGTTGTGATACTGGAAAATAAGTTCATCTCGTTTATTGCTAGGTGGGTTACTTCCAACAAGCTACGAGCAACGAGTATCAACGGAAAGAGCGGGCATTGGTGCAACAAACTAGAACTCAACTGCCTCGGGTAACTCATGGAGGTCGTTAAAGAACTTCTGGGTGTGAAGATATCTTTAACATATTTTACTAAACAGTGCAGCTAATTGTTATAGTTTTAGCACGAGAAAAAGAAATTCCTATCTTCAATAGCTCTGTAGTTTTGTTTGTTTTATACCGACAAAAAAAACTCATAAGTTTTCGAAAAAGAAATATACGGGAATTTTCAAAAAATCTTCAGAAAATTCTTGAAAACTTTTGGAAATGAGCAAAAATGTTTTCAGAAAGTTTTGGGAAATCTTCAGAAAAAGTTGCCGGAAGTTGTCAAAAAAGTTTACAAAACACGTTTGAAAGCTTTTGAAAACTTCAAGAAAACCTTGGGAAATCGAAAAGGAATAGAAAATATGCCACACAGAAATTAGACGCAGTTTCGTATGAATACTACGTGCGGTGTATTTTCTAATAAAAAAATATTCCTGTTTATATTGAAAATCATAATACGAAGCTGTTACTTTGATATTTGGAAATGGCAAAATGCCCTCACGTGACTTCCAATGAATGAAACTAAACCGGCTACTTTTCGAAGGTTCGTCTCTGTTACCTTCCCTTTTCCCTCCCCCTCCCGGTGCGAGCAACCTCAGTACCAACCTGTGGGAGTTGAGGGCAGCGTCTCCCCCTGTCACCGTCTCATCACCCGTCAACATCTTGAAAGTGCTCGTCTTACCGGCTCCATTCACGCCAAGAAGACCAAAACACTGAAACCCACAAACAAAGTGTCAATCAGAAGCAAATTACACCCACAATGTTTGTGTATGTGCTAGCTCTTCTAAGCGTTAGACTGTCATTTGATTGACGTCGGATTTAACGTGAATATTCCAATGTCGCAAATGCAATTAACAGTGGCATACTGATCTAAATCTACCTATCGTGGGAGGAGTTGGTTTTATGGTTCAAACACGTTTTAGACAAACACAAAATTCGTGCCATGAAAGTTAAACTGGCAGTTTTGTTTCAAATTGTCCAAAAAGCAAGCGTGTTTGGTTTCACAAATAACTAATCAAGCAACACTCCTCTGACGCATATTTATTAAGTATCACCAAGTTTAAAACCAATATCACAAACTTCAAAACCAACTACAAACTGAATTTAAACGAATTTTAAACAAGTTCCATCTTTTTGCACTCCCTTTACATTTTGGTCTGATCAAGTCAGAAAAAGAAACTAAATAAAAAACTCACTGTAGTCCAAAATTAATTCATCAACTTAAGTTACAGGTCGTTGAAACTCGCCAGCTTGTGACGGAGCACTACTTCTAAAGACAAACACTACCATTTGAATTTTTCAAGTGCGCGAAAGGAAAGAATTGCGCAAGGAAAGCCGGATTCCTGTCGTTTAATTTTTCACATGAATTTAGCGAGTCGATGTTTGTAAGTTAAAAATGTGAGCGAAGTTGTATCTCAAAGACCAGGATCAGACACCCACCTCTCCTTGTGGTACACCCAGACATAGCCTGTCCACTGCCAAATGCTTGCCCCTTTTCGCTGATTTGTACACCTAAGAAAGGAAATTATTAGTTTGCGGAGAGGCCAAGTCCACTTTTTCCTCCTTATTCCGACCTTGTAAAAAGTTTACCGCAAAATTTACGTTTGTAATTACGTGTAGATCAGCTCTATACTGCCGTTTCCGGCGCCCGTTCTTCCTTTTTTCAATGTAAATTTAATTTTTTCAAATGGTCCAAATATGTTCTTTCGTTGTTGTGATTAAAATCAACGAGAACCTTCAAATATATCTTATGGCCTCCACAGAAATTCAAGAAGGGTTTGCCAATGAATTCTGACAAAAAGGACTCAACAGCACGACTTTACTTGCAGTATCTTGATAACGACAATTTGCCAATTCTCAGTCAGCAGGAGTTTGAAAAAAAGAAGATATTCTCTTAAAATGTCTTTACCAACATTTTTAACAAGTCAAAGTCTAATCCTTCTAAAATCGTTTATGATCATGCCCGATTGCAATTTTAATTCTTATCAGAGGATGGAAAGATGTCGTCTCAAAAATTACTAGCCTACGAAAACTTCCCGAAGAAAAATGATTTGTGAGGTTCCATTTTTATGCTAATTCCTGTCACAGCATTCCACTAGTGAGAGCTAGTTAAAATCCGCTATGAATATTTACGTTTCACGAGGGGATTAGTTGCAGTAATTCACGTACTGCCTTAATTAACAAACTCTTCAAACCTTAGTGAGATTCTCAATGCGAACCAAGTCCTGGTTAGCATCCCCTCTCAGCACTCTATCGCGCTCGGCCGCCACGTCTTCATCCTCGTCCGCTATTGGTGCACGTGAGACCGGTACACGCCTGCAAGATATTGATCAGCAGCTTCAATAGCAGCGCTTCAGGACTAACCAGTTACAGTAAAACAAAGAAAGGCAAACGTTTTCACCTACGGTTACATATCACATCATGTAAATATTTCAAAGCTAGTGGAGAAATCAGACCTTTCTCTTGCGAACAGAAACCGTAAACAGCCAGGTCATCCTCTATTTAACCTTTTGCCTCGTTTTAAAGAAAGCTCTCTTCACCTTAGAAATTCTAGAAGTTTGCTGCCTTGCTCTGATACTGAACGCTGCAAGTCATCATTCTTTTCAAATATTAGTTTGCATTGCAAATATTTGTAAATACTAGTTTCAATTTAGAGTTTAGCTGTGCGTATGTCGAGTTATGGATGCACTTGGGAAGTTGGGAGAGCACTCGAGCAGCTAGAGAAGCACTCGGCTTCGCCTCGTGCCACTCTAACGCCTCTCTCGTGCTTTCCCAATTTCCCGCGTACATCCATAACTCGATAGACGCGCGCTAACCATGAACCATTTCTTAGTTAGAATATTGCCGCGTTTAGACTTGTACTAAACTTGTTAAACTGGCATGAAAATAGGCTTGAAAAACTGTCGTAGGCGGGGTAACCTGAACCACGGGTAATTTCTCATTTGGCCTTAAAACAATTCGTAAACAGAAATTGAGCTGACCCACCTGGACTTTATGAAGAATCTAAACTCCATCAGGACAGTGATTATAATGAAGACGAATCCCTCCAACAGCATACAGACCAGGTTTCGTGTTACAATCAGCCACTCAAATGGCGAGCGGATTTTGTCAAACTCACCTGGAACAAGTCAGATGCGAATTGTATACTGTTGATCGGTAATATCGTATATGACCACTAATACACACATAATCAGTTTATATTCTTGTAAAAACGTTTCTTCAACCTCGATCCCAGGACTTTCTCCTGAAAGTGGGAGGGACGCCCTGGGATCGAGGTTGCTTTTCTTGCAAGAACGTCGAAGCAAAGCGCAAAAACGGCAAACAGTGTGTCAAAGTGTTGAATGTCTTTAATTTTGCTACCGTTGTTTGAAAATTCTTTAAAAAAATACAACCCAATTAGCACAGAACACGGCTGAGAGAATTTAAGGAAAAAATGCCGGTTTTTCGGTTGTTCAGGAGATCACCTCTCCCAAAGTAGAAGGCCCTATTTATCAAACTACCTTTATCCAATTCTACTGACATCTGGCAGTTTTCTTTGACCAAAACGGAGCTTGTCTATCGAATGTGTGACTTAACAAAACATAGATGTCATTAAGCGGGGCCGTTTTTCCGCTCCGTCAGTTGCATGGCAATGCGTTTAGGTTGACATAAAAAAGAAAGTCACTGACAGGTTGAATATTGAAAATAAACTTTGAAGGCCAACAAACGCATTCTGATTCACAATACGATAATCAGATATCTCCATAGTAAAAAATTAATTAAGAATATTTTGAGAGCATTTTAAGTGGATGAAGAACGTTCGGACTCAGACCAAACAAAAGTCCTTCTTACAAAAAGTAAATAGTGCAAACTAAACGAATTTGCTAATGCCGTTGCAGGTCAATGTAACTTTTTTCGGCACTTATCAATTCTACTAAACGGGATCAGCGTAGGTTTCTCGGCAACCACACAACCACGCACACATCCCTCCCTTAAACCTTAAGTTAAGCCTGATCATAACCTTGCTCTAACCCTATCCTAAGGGACGGTAGGTGGGTAGTTACCCAGGAACAAACATTGACTCGATTTGCGATTAAATGTCAGCTGTTGAAGGCATACCCGAAAACATCTGCTTGCGAAAAAGCTAGAAATTGATGAAATGCAATGTTCTGAAAATGGGAGCCCTGCTTGTCTTCGCGTGACATAATGATAGCCTTACGCTAGGAACCAGGCCACTCACCGATCTGGGTGTAGTACTCGTTGATGTACTGGTTGTAGGCCAGGTCCATCAGACCTCGCCCCAGACAGTAGTTGGGAAAACCCAGACTTACAATCTTCAGAACATCATTCACCAGCGTCAGTACCTGTTAACACATCACAAGTTCAGTGGGATTAGATGATCCGCACGTATGTCATTTTTTACATCAGTTTTAATATTAAAACGATAGCCGGCTGAAAAAGCGCTTTTGCTCCAAAAAATATTTCTATATTCTTTTAATACACCATTTTTGCTAGATCCGTTCCCTTGTGAGAGCTAAAAGTGATGTTTATGTTGAATTAATGAGCCCAAATTTGACCGAGTATTGACTTTTAGCCCCCACAAGGGAAAGGATCTAGCAAAAATTGCATCAGAAAAATGGTGTATTCGTGTTGAATGTTGAACATTGAAAAAGTTGCTCACAGAGTTAAACCCAAGCGATTTATTTGACTTATTTCTTGAGTTAGCACCAATCTTGAAATGTGATGTAAATTGGTTGTAGTATCAGGCTTCAGTTATAGTAAACGAGAAGGGCCTGGTACTACAACAGATTTACCTTACATTTGAAGACGGCAGCGCGCGGGAATAAGACAAATCTGAGTTTTGTTTGAGAGAAAAAGTTTTCATCCGAGGATTACATCTAAAACCTAAAATTGTACTGTGAATAAAGCTAGCCTCTTAGCCAGACTGTGAGTCTTTTCAAGTGAGGGGGTAACCAGTAAGGTTTGGCCCGCTGAGTACTAACAAACAGATATAATGTTATAAATGTGATAAGATAAAGTAGTCTACAAATTTCCAAGTAATACCTTTTGAGCGAAAGCCCCAGAAAGGAAATGGGCCCAAACGGAGAAAGAGAAAAAATCTCTGACCCCAGCGGGAATCGAACCCACGACCTCGTGATCCGGAACCGATCACCGTTGTTCTACCAACTGAGCTACAAGGCCAGATGGGAGCTGGTCGTGGGTAATTAAGATGGTAATGGAGCGGCAAATGAACACGTAAGTGAGGCGGTAACCAGTAAGGTTTGGCCACTCACCACTAATAAACAGATATGTTATGAATGCGATAAGATAAGTGCTCTACAAGAACTTCATTTGTAAGTCTACTCACCTTGTCTTCAGGAAAGAGCTGCAGAATAAAGGTTGTCACGGTGGCTGTTATTCCAACGAAGAGGTTCAGGACAATCAGTGACACATACGCAGTACTTGCAACTCGGAAATAAAACGCCGCCGGGTACATTATGGGCGTGATAGACCACCTGTGGAGTGGTGAATCAAACACATATAAATCGAAACGCAAAACACTGTAAATAGTTTAAAAATGGAAATAGAAACGGAAAAATAAAATTAAAAAAAAACTAACACACTTAAATACTGCGTTGCAAACCAGTGTTAGTAAGTAGACCGACACACTGGCAACTAATAGGTTATGAGAACAGGTGGTTCGCTGGACATGAATTGTAACGTAATGTAGGCAAGTGATACCAATATATGTCTATGTATGGCCACATATACACACACTTACCCGTAGAGTAGGAACAGGAACACTACGGCAGGGAAATTGGTTGGTGACGAGTAAGCCGGTACGTTGAACAAGTACAGCAACGTAATGCAGGCCAGTGCGGGAATCAGATAGTTACACTGACAAAGGTAAGATATAAAAAAGTATTAACTATATATCCCCTTCTCTGCCACGTTTATCCACAGTAACAGTCATTTTCAGCCATCTAATTATATTTTCTTTCTACCTTCGAGTTGATTGCAGATGAACTTACAGAAACTACACCTTCCATGCAGGTAATAGATACGATCATTAACGAGGTGTAGAAATAAAGTGCAATTTTGGTTGCTCCTCCAAACGTGGCTGGTTACAAAATTCTCGGTTGAGTTTTTGTTCAACAAGGTTGACATGTTGTTTTAAAGTAGGTGGTTTACCTGTGAAAGTATGTGACACTTGCTGTACGAATTTAACAACAAAATTTGCTTAATAAGTTAGTAAGACAAGTTTTAAGCCAGCATTCAGATCTCAAATGGCGTCGAGTTCACCGGTCAGCGGTTTGATTTGAGAACCATATCGAAAGACAAAATACTGAGTCTTTATCTGATGACAACATATATTGTGTGTTTGACTAAATTTAGATTTATGATACTGAGAAAACGAAGGAAGGTTACACTATGTTCGATATATATGTTCGCTTAAAAGGTAAAATGGATAAAATTATTGAGGCTGTAAAAGTTTAAAAAGTTGAATAAAACCGAACGTTTTGGACTTAAAAGTCATCAGGCTATTTGTATTTTGATCGTGTTTTAATGAATATTGGATCTTTAGTTCATGGTTTCTACGGGGATTAATTAGATTTCAGAGTCAGAACCGGTGTCCACTCACCATATCCCAGGCGTAGTTTGAGAGCCAATAAATGACCGGGTCCACTCCACTGACAAACTGAAGATGTTTAGACTTGGAAGCTCGCTCTGTCACAAGAAAAACCACGAAACTGGCCGGGACAAACGACATTGCAATGATAACGAATATGGCAATCACAACATCGGTTCCCTGGCGCCTAAAAGAACAAACAGGAAATATTAAGTTTTACTACAATAGAAAGCTGCAAAGATGTAAGGATTCTTGAAAGAAAGCCGGACACTTTAACGTGCCAAACTTCCTGTTTCTCAAACGTTGTAACTTGTCTAAAATTCAGTTTGACTGATAATTTTGTGCAAGTCTGGAGCAAGCTCAATGACTGAAGATGTAGTTACCCCGGCCGGTACTTACAGGTATTCCAGTGATAACCGCGTGTTTGTCTTGTTGAACGGATGATTGTACACCGTTATACCTGCAAGTATAGAGCAACGAACAAATACATGAGATTCTTGCAGAGCAAAGTAACGGGTTTGTAACCACAGATCGGCTGAGGAAGTACTAGATTGTTAAAGGGAAACCTCAAAAACAAGCATGTGTATTTTCGTAGTTCAGATCAAGTCTGTTTCCAAACACATCATAATTTTTACCTGAAAGGTTAAAGAGAAAGGGGCTTCGCGAAGGACATTGGGAAATCCACAGCGGACGTGGTAAGGGTTCCCAGATTTTAAAATGGCTTTAAAGTAATATAAATAATATATTTACACTAACCGTACGCAGCAGGATTGCCTTTGCTCTCAGGAAGAGACGCTCTCAGAATAACGTTGCTCATAACATTGAGGTAGGTGGGAATGGCATGATATCCCTTGTTATTGTACCAGGCCTGGTGTTGTTCAACACAATATCAACACAAGTACGTCAGTATGGTAACTGAAAACACGCTGAAAACCTGACATACTGATCAATATTATCCATGGCACCGAGATCAGTGCCCTATATAATTCAGTAAATGTTTTCATTTCAAAGACACACGCAAATACCATTCTTCCCCCAAAACCACACACAACCACCGATCTTCTTAAACACATACAAACAAACACCACCGCTCCCCAACGCACATATTAACACCTCCCTTCCCCAAACGCACACAAACATCGTGAACCCCTTGAGGGTAACTAACCTTCGCAGCTTCTCGTATTGCCAGCCGTCGAACCGACATCATCGGAATATTGTCCATTTCTTGTGGGACGTATTTTATAACGTTACCAAAAGACAAAGCGCCATATCTGCACGTAATAAAATAACAACAAATTTGCTTTCAAATGAAAGTTTAGTATTGTCTTGGTTCGTATTGGTAGTTAATGCAAGTCGATAATTCTGATATCTCTTTACAGAGATATCACCACGCGATTTAGATTGCCTACTTCTTGAGTGTGAATTTCCCGCGTGTCGCCATCTTGAAAGGTGACGTGTAATGGTTGCAGTCCCAGGCCCCCTTAAGTTCACATTTATTGTTATCGCTAAGAGGGGAGGCTGGCACTGCAACTGTTACGCGTTGCATTCCGAATGTTTGACGGATAGAATTACACACTTCCCTGCTAATCCATCGTCGGTTAGTCCCCAACTAACGAAAGTCAAACTTTTCCTAGACGCAAGAATTCTCCAAATATACGTACCCTTCCAAAAAATGAGCCCCCCCCCCACCTTTTTTTTAACCAAGACAAACGTTCCGAAGGCAACGATACACTTCGAAATAAACCAGCTTACCTGTGCTGTCTGTACACGTTTGTGGTGTACAATAAATATTCCGAGATATTTCGTCCTGTGACATTTTGCAACGTGTCCTTTGTAATTGTCACGAATTCCTTCGGTTTAACACCGGCAGCACCTTTGTCACACACATACGACATTTCATGTGCAGAACACCTGCATCCTCGTCTTGTGTCACGGTGTGTCACAGATTCTGACCTGTTCGTTGAGTTACTATAAATAAAATAGAAGTTCTTCGGTCTCTTTAGATAAACTTGCAAGACCTCCTCAATTGAGTTTTGGCACGACTTGTCAAACATCTGCGCTAGAAGTTCCTTTGACAATCTCAAATCCATATTTCGACCCAAAGTGTCGTTTACTGAACGAAGACAACAACTAGCCCCCACACCAGAGGGAAGAGTTACAGTTTGCTCCATCCTCTTGGACAACGCATTATACCCTTTGGCTTCGTTTCCAAACGGGATGTAGTTTGGGCGTTGAAACATGGAGGGTGAAAGTTCGAGTGGCGGGAGGTCACTCGGCGGTGGAAGGGAGAGAGCCATCGTCATTGCAATAGAGATAAAGATGGCGGGGAGAAGAATCTGTGAGATAACACCTTTGAAGTTACGACGGGCGTGGTGGAAGCGCTTGATCATCAAGGCGTAAAACTGCTGCCACTTCAGCGCAGCTCCTGTCAACGTGTGCGTGCCGACTCCTTCATGTCGCCGTCGGTGGATTACACAACCTACAGACAACACATCATCATCATCATCATCATCATCATCATCATCATCATCATCATCATCATCATCATAATAGTAATAATAATAATAATAATAATAATAACAATAATAATAACAATAATAATAATAATAATAAATGATGATTCGTTGTGAAAATAAAGGAACTAATTATACTGGTCCGAACTCTCAAAGTTATAATACAGTGTTAACAGTAAATGTATGGAAACCAATCACGAGAATTTAACAACTTATCATTTGACTTTTGGGAGTAAAACGTTCCCGATCTACTAGCACTCCTCCTTGATTTCCCACACCTTCTACTCCTTCAGAATCCATGTCGAGTGAAGACTGGGACTCGCTTAGCAACCGCTCACTATCACCGCATCGAAAGGACACATCCGCTAGTTCCAGGCTCCCCTCAGGGCTCGTCTGCACACTTTCTTGCCCTTCCCCAGCCAAGTCCAGCAAAGGCACTTCGTCCTCTAAGGATGAAACCGTTACAATTTATCTAATAAACTAACTAATAAACATGCTCTACACCATAAACAAAAATTGAATAAAGTCAAATGATAATAAATATAATAACAACAATATTATCAATGATAATATCAAATACCATATATTAATTTTTCATAGGCCCTCTTTAACTAACAAAATCAAAACTGAAAAGTAATGTAGGAAATCACAGGATGCAGTCTGAAGACTGAATAATGGTTAATGTCACATCAATTCGACTGATGACGAAAGTGATGTCTCTTCCTGCTACTTTTTCAAACATAAATTATTTAAGTTTTATCAAACTGAATTCTGAGAAATTGTTAACAACAAAAACTTCTTCTCTTCAAAACAAGCAAAATGAATGGCTCTTGGTTCAAAAGTAAGGGTATTCTCAGTTCTTGCATATTTGTCTATAACACAACATTGTTTAATTCTTACGTTTCTGCAAATAATAATTAAATTAATTTATACAAAATCTAGTATATATCTAGACAAGAGTATCAAATTAAATCACTCATAAACAGCAATGTTCTACTGTGTCCATAGTTGGACTTCGGGATGCTCATCATCTTTAGTAGAAGCTAAAATTAACAATCCGTGTCAATTGTGGAAGGGCTGAATTTTTCTATATTGGGTTTTTCAGAGTTAAAAAGGATCCTGAAACAGTATTGAATCCCTAGCAAAGTGGAGACAGTTTGGTTGTCACTAAAATAGGCATAAAAAGCAGGCCCCTGGGCAATGGTTCGCGGGGTGCGTACGCTACCCCCCCCCCCCCCACACACACACACACACACTCACACACGGACCCAAAAAGGTCTGCATTTGGAGGTTTAATAAAACGATGAAGAAGCCCGAATAGGTTTATCCCTAACAGTTGGCGCTACCGTAAATCACATCGACTAAAAAAAGGCCATAAATGCGTTTGCTCCATAAATCTGGCTTTTAAGAGTCCAAGTTTACGAAATTTATGAAACGTATTGGCTTTGTTAATGGATTTTACAGGACATACATGGAGTAGGGAAACTGTTATTACCTAGCTGCTCTTGGTTTGAACCCCCCCCAACAAAATTCCTGCTAACGGGCCTGCAAAGGTAGCTTTTGACTCCTTAAGGTTTTGGGTGAGAAATCCTGTATCAGTTTTTGGGTATACAATGCGACTTCTGGGCGAGGTATTTTTAGGGTAATGTAATTTCCAGGCGAAGAACGTTTGGAGTACATTTCCAAATTTCTTTCTGCATGGTCTAACAGTCTGAGTCCTTACCCGAGCAAACAGAATCCTCCTGAGCCGCGACATCTGTTACCTTTAGAAATACCTAAAAACAAACACGGAATATACAGCATGTCACGGGAATATACTAAATTGTAAGAATGAATTAGTTTTTAAACGACTTTTATAGTAATGTTTAGACTTTTGCTAAAACTGATTCCCTGTGGGTTGCAAGTGTGGGACCTTTTCTAACGGTCTTTAAGTTGTTATCTTTGTAGTTTTATAAATACTCTCATTTTTTACTGTGGTCTGTTTAGGTATAATAGATTTATAGACAAACTGTTAATAAATATTCTACTTAAAATTGAAATTTCCAATTGAAGTCTTCTTTTTTGTCAACGGAAGTGACCTGGAAACCGTACTCAGAACAACGGGTACAAAAGATAGTTTAAGTGCAAAATAAAAGTTTTTCACTCTTTCCACAAAGATGCACGCGATCGACGTTTTATTGGAGTTTTCAAACTTCTTGTCTGTAATTTTGAAATATACACTGAAGATCTCCGGATTACGGTTCTCACGTTACTTTCGCTGACCGAAAATTTTAGAGGTTTAAGTAACGACAAAAGTTGAGAACTGGGTCTTATATGAAGTAGTAGCAGGGTGAATCACCTCCTCCAGTGTGGTGTGCATAACTCCATAGCTGGCTATCCCCAGTCTCTCCTGGTTCTTGTCCAAAGCATTGAAGAACCTTTCAAAGCCTCCGGTCTTGACCGAGTGTTCAGGCAGCACAAACGTGAGCTCCTGCTGTGTCTCCTGTTTGAGTGTTGCCGCGGCAATGTGGGAAACAATGAAGCGCTGAACGTGTTCCCTCTTGTTGGTGCTGCTTTCAAGTAAACCTGAAACTAAGGGACCGTTCATTATTAATGAGGTGGGGGGGGGGGCTGGTGGGAATGAGGATACTTTCTGAAAAAAGTGGCATAACACCCCCTCTCTCACAATTTTTTAAGGGACTCCCTCTTAAACCTCATTTTTTCTAAGTGACCCCCCATACAAATATCACTTTATTCATAAAAACTGACAATTACGATTTTTTTTGGATGACCCCCCTTAAGACCTCAATTTTCTTAATGACCCC
>JAOBYE010369313.1:0-14678 GCA_025403585.1 Parazoanthus swiftii
CCCCTTAAACCTGCCACTGCTTAACAACTACTATGAATTTGCAAGGCTAGAACAATTCTTCTGAAGAAAAATGGAACAGTTAAACCTTGAGTATTAACTGTGATTTCAATTGATAGTTGTTCTAACACAACCTACATTTAATATGAGATCTCTTGATTTTTGTGCACTAAATGTGTATGAAATTTTGCTCTCCTGTAGTGTGTAGAAAAGCTTCACAGTGCTACATTAACTGGATGTTCAGGACCTCTAGAAAATATTATAGGTAAGAAGAACATGTATTCAGTAAGTTGTTAGTTGTAAAACACTCTTTATATTAGACATATCCAGCTACGATAATCATATCATACTGATTGGTGAACAAGTTATGTACAGTACCCAGTTGTAAAAATAAAAATATTAAGCCAGAATTGGATATTTTTTTAACCTGAATTAAGCATGTCTGAAGTTGAAAAAGATCATGTACAAAGGAGGGAAGCTTTAGACAAATAATATTTGTTTATCAGAATGGGAATCAGATCTATACAGATGTATACTGCTGTAGCTGCAAACAATTATTTGTGCCGATAAGTTTACAATGTACATGTAGCACCAGTGTCTTTGTAATTTTCTTTGTAAAACTATATTTTTCGATATACTGTAGTACCTTTTCAGTTCCACAACGACATTTTTAAATTAAATTGATTTCAGTTTTCCTTTTGGAACATTAAAAATTATCACATTAAAAATTCTTTCTGAATACACTTGTTAACACTAAAAGTCAATCAATAAAAAATTAATGTACTAATAACAAAGTCAAATAAATAAATATACAAATAAATAAAACATGTCTTACCAACATACATACAGACTGTTAATTTTTTAGAATTAAGATAAACAAGTGACACATCCTAGTGACAAGAGTAACATAGGGAAACCACAATGCATGACAGATAAATTTCCCATCAAATTGAGTGTTTAGTTGTTGACACCAGGCTATATATATGTCACATGGAAAACCATTTTATATTTCTTTGATAAAATACATGTAGTCACCTTAAAACAAAATGCCAATGATCTGAGCCCTGGAATTGGAAGTGTAACTTCAAATATGTGAAGATGGATTGTGGGATAAACATCTATTTCTTGTGTACATGTTAGACTTGTCACTGGTCCAAAATTTTTGAAAACTCCAGAGGAGAAAGCGTTCAGTGACCTACTCAGATCCATGTAAATGATGCATGTGAATATATGCACTCTCAACCCACAGTCTGATGGCGTCTTCATGTCTGCTTTGAAACAAGTTGCTTTCTTGAATAAACACATGCAGAAAAAAAGTTTTAAATCATGCAGTCTAGTGAATATATACATGTACATCTTTAAAATATTTTTGAGTGCTTCCGGCCTTGCATTGGCCCTTTTTTCTCGTAACCAAATCCATTTGATATCATTCAGTTCATGGCTAAAGATGCTAAACAAAGAATAACTAATCCATTCATTGTCTTTAGCCATTTTATGTTGTATTTAATAAAAAAAATCACTAATTTTTAAAATTTTGCTTTTTTTCCTGACTGATCAACCTAAGAAAATTTGAAAAACAATCCATTCTTAGAAAGATATTTTAACTATCAACTTGGTGTCGCCTTTTTTTAAATACTGTAATATTTTTTGTTATTGTTACCTTAGTTTGCATTGTTAGATCAATTTTACAGATGTGCTGTCTGATTAATTGTTTGTACTGTTAACAGAAATTATAGTTGAGATATAAGTAGCAGCAACTAAACAAAAAAATACTACATGTTATGTTGCAGGTCATTCACCCTCAGTTATACGAAAGATTTAGAAGAAAACCCAATTAGTTTTGAATTTTTTATAATTAAGTATTATTTTTGATTGCAATAATTATAAATTCAGTTTTATGCTTTGTTTTCAATAACTGTGTGAAAGGTGGGGCCTTGCTAGGCTCTTTGAAATGTTCTATGCCTCATCGAGCATGTTGTTCTTTGTGTTAATAAATAATTATTTAATTACATATCAGTCAATCGATCCATGTTTACAACAAACAGGTTTTGCAAGATTTTGAAACTTGGAAAGCCAGAAAATTTCTTTTTCAAGCTTAGAAGTTGAAATCCCGCCCTTTGGAATTCTAGGCCAATAATTCTCTCTCATGCTCCTGACTCCTCCTCCCCACCCCACCTTCTTCCCCAAAAATAAAAAAAAATGCTACCCTTGTTACTGTAACTACGTGTACATGAGGGGAATGGATTTTTTGCTGGTTTTAATTTGAAAAACATATTAAGTTGACCAATTGAAGAATGAGGAAAATTGGATCTACCAGATGTTCAGATAGTACCTTCTTAATATGTGCCTTGATCACAATTCTTGGGTTGTTTGTGAAGTCAGTGCAGAATGTACATGTACATTACATGTAGATGTCAAGTTTTTAAAATGAAAAATGGAACACATATATTCAGGGTATACAGTCTTTGTAGACTTTTTGGGGCTTTGCAAATTTTTTTTTTATTAAACATATACATTATTAATAGTAATTATTCATTTGGTAATTGCTAGATTTTTAATTTTGTGACCTCTTCTGAGTTTTAAGTACACAGTGTGATTTAAGGAATATATTGTACATTTTCTAATGTTCATTCATCTTGTTTTCATTCACAGTGTTAAATTGTGTCCGAGTACTCACGAGGATAATTCCCTACATCTTTGAAGATCCTGACTGGAGAGGTTTCTTTTGGTCAACTGTTCCAGGAGATGCAGTAAGGACTCTGTTGTTGTTACTTTACATGCCCTGATACACTGTAGCCTTGGTATGGTTCCTCAAAGCCTTGATTAACTTAATTAAGCCTAGGTTGAGCCTAATTGTGGATAAAATTTGCTAACCAAGGGTTTGCTAGTCATGTTCCAGCATGAAAATTCTTGTTGGCTCATGAACATAGTACAGTATATGATCATGAACTCTGGGAAGTCTTTGATTCAGTTCCTGGTGCTGGTTTATTTTTTCTTTTTGCTCAAAATTAAAGTACTGGTTCTGCTTTTACCTGTAAAGCAGCATTTCACCTACTATTTTCTAGCCAATTCCTTTTTTACTTAAAACAAAAACATTTTCACTTTTGCTTTCTGAAATTTCTTAGAAATGAAATTCAAAAGAAATGAAAAAAAATCAAGTTAGCAGACCTTTGTTAATAACTGAGTGATTTATTGAACTTGAGCAACTGGGCTCTGGTGGTTGGGCTGGTACTGTACAGTGTATAGACCGCCAGTCCAAATCTTATAAGCTTATACTGTAATTATTAGTTTTTACCAAGTCAAATTCAAGTGAAAACTTGCAATTTAAGTCATCCATTTTTGAAACTGAAAAATCAATAGAGGTCATTTGGTAAAGTAGCCAGATGAACTACATGTATTTAATATAAAGTTATAGATATTTCACATCAGCCAAATTGGAATGCTTGTTATATCTGCTAGAACATGTATTTAGTATATTTAGGTACATGTACTAGTTATTTTATTCTTGTTTCTTGATCTGGGCTGTTTCTTGTCAGGTCAGATTGAGCTGACTTCGACCTTATAAGACATTTAGCAAATGGTATTTGTAGTACAATGTATAATAATAAAAACAAATTAATATACAGTGTATTGTACACACTCCAGATACACTGTACATGACATGAATACGACTGGCACACTCACTTTTTGGTACAACCTTTCCATCTTTAGTTTTATTCACAATCTGTGAGGTGACTGGTTAGAAATACAACATAAATTATGTGAATTTCCTTAATTTATAGGCTGATCTGGCTGGAGGACTGACAGGGGGGGAAATGGTAAGTTGCTCTAGTTACATCTGAGTGTTAAGTTGGAAAAGATAGCAAAGATAATCTAATTCACTTTGTAACTACTTAATATGATTATGTTCTCTTGGAATATATACATGTAAATTATAATGAACATTTACTTTATGACTCTACTGTACTTATAATGATATAAAAATAATTATAATTATTTAATTTTGTTTACTGTTATAATGTTGAATAAAATTTTATCATAAAATTGTTCTGTTATTATTAAATAAATAGTACTTACTTACAAAATTGTTATACTTACATGAACTAACTATTTTTTAAATAATACATACCCTTACACATGTATATGTAGTGTTAATGTTACTAATCACATAGAACTATCTTCTCAGTAAATATTTGTACATTTACATGTAAACATTGCATGAAGAGCACCAATCACTTACAGTCATTTGTATAGTAAATAATTAATACTGGTTCTAAAGTGCATGTACGTTAACCTGTTTTTAACAGTAGTTCTATTTCTTTGTAGAATGCTGAAAGCCAGCCTCCATTGGCCAAGACACTCCTGAGCTCTCTTGCTGTGTGTAAATGTTTTTAATGTTTTTAATTTTATATAATTTGTATTGTCCTTACATACCATTTGAATAATTTGTATTGTAGATTCTTGGTTTCATTTATTTAACTGATATTACATTCAAGTTGGTAAATATTTGAATATTTACTGTCAGTACTGTTTCTTCTTCTAAAAAACAAGTCTGTAAGAGATAACAGCCAAATTGAGGAACAAACTTTTCAAAAGTACAAATAATCTAGTAATCATTTTTCATGAAACTCAATAATAAATTGTTAATTTTGTCAATTGATTGTGAGTGGCTTCGCTGTTTATTTATTTGCATGTTTTATTGAGCTAAGAGTAAGAGAGCCCATGCATACAGGTGCACAGTAGACGGGCAGTACATGTAGAATATTCAAAAAATGTAAAACTTCCCAGTTGATTGCAGTTGGTTTTGCTGTTTTAATAGTGTTTATTTACATGTATCTGTCCGTGTGATTGAGCCATGAGTACTTACATGTAAGGGCCAATCTTTGTTTCCATCAATGTATGTGCTCAATAGGCAGGAATTGTCATTAGAATAAATGTAAACTTTGTCAGGCAATTGTAAATGGCTTCACTGTGTTTGTTTGAGCTGTTACTCATGATTTAACAGACCATCTTTGTTTACACCAATGTATTTGCTCGATAGACGGGTATTAGAATAAATTAATATAAACTTTGTCAGATGGGAATGAATGCTTGACAAACAAAACATCAATCACAAAATTTTCTTCCCTGTTTATTTATTTGGACAAAGACTTGTAACATTGAGAAGTCAGCCTTTAAGCAAATAAGCCTGGTGGAATGACTGATGAACACATCTTATTACTTTTTGACCTTTTTTAGCTAGTACATTGTGTAGCTTGTAGCACTTCCACTAGCATTGCTAACTACTTGTTGTACATTTAATTAATTACTGAGAAAAGAAATGTGTTTTATTACTAAATCAAAAGTTTTGTAGATGCTGTACATGTACTTTAAAGGTTCAGTTGAAGTGACGCAGCAGTGCTCAGAACTAACAGAACTTTGTACATGTACATTTGACAGTAATTAACAATTGGTTTTGTTTCTTTTTCTACTGCTTTACAGGACCTGCTCTTCTGTCCAGATTTTACTGTTCATACAAACAAAAAGAGTGGGCCAGTAAGTATCTTAGAGCATAGTACTTAAAGTTGATATTAATCATAATACTTGCAGTAAAATAATTGAAATGACTTTTATTATCATTGTCCCATCTGTCTTCCTTCTCTGAGTGTCTTTTGGTTGGCCTGAGCTACTACATGTATCATACAAGTATTTATAATTTTACATGTGTTACCTTCATTAAAAAGCCACATTGTAGTACTCAAAATGAATGTACAGTGTAGAACCCATGAAACGTACACAAAAATTAATAGCAAAATTCAAAGATAAAACTATTAAAATCTTGTTGTTCTGTGTTACATGTATATATAATTTCATAGATATATAGTAGAAATTGTTGCTAATTTGCACATATAATTTTATTTTCTTCTGAATGATTTTAAATTTATGTTTAGAAAGTTGGTTCCCCATGTTCATAGCAAAAACAAAGAATTTTTTACAAAGTTAATAGTGCATGTTGTTTGTGAAGACATTTGTGTTGAAGTTTGATTCAACCAACTTTACATGAACATGTTCTTGACTGGCCCAGTTTTAACAATAATTATTACATTGCTTGAAGCTACTAGAAGTACATGTAGATAAAATCTGGGTCTTTGTTTTTTTTTTAATGAAAACATTAAGTTTTTGAACCCCTTTATTTAGTAGTGGTACTAGTCCTTTCAGTACAAGTTTGGCTATCAATGAAAGCCCTTTTTTTTAAAGAAACAGAAATTACATACAAATATATACTATATAAAACCAGTATATTTATACAAATTACTAACAAAAGATAGAAAAGAATGATAATTTTATAGAACTACCTTGTATGAAGAAGCTATTATGATCGCAATATTGCAATAGACTGACAGTTATAATTATTTGTATTTAACACTTATGACAAAATACCAGCCCGGAAACTACCTTGAACAGTCTGTATAACTTTAGTGAAGATTTTATTTGGACTTTTCTTTGGGGAATGATTTCACTTGTTTTAATGTAAAGCAGGGAGGGGGAATTGATTCATGTGATGGGGGAAATGTTGCTTGGTTTAGGGAGGGAAAGTTGTACTAGAGACTGTCATGAGTGTTCATTATAATTTTAGGGGCCTTAAGCAGCTGAGAGGTGCAATTCAATAAAAAAAACTTTTCTTTTTTGTGTAACTCATTCATTTCTTTTTTGTTTTACCTGAAGGTGTATGAATAGGAAAAAGTAGAAGCTTTTTGTTGAAGCTATGACATGGAGATTGAAATTATTCCTACTCTAACATTTATGTTCGTGTACAATAGGACCAGCCTGAGGACTTAGCCAGTATAGACAGCTGTGAATATATCTGGTGAGTAGGGCTTGCAACACTCGCCCTTTCTTTTGATGGTCCAGTTTCACCATTTGGCCATTGTTTTGGAGTCTTACACGACTGGATGAAATCTTGTTGAACAAAATAAACATGGCTTTGAAATAAAGTTTTATTACAATTTTGTTTCAAATAGATGTTTGTTAAATACAGTAGGTTGATGTTTTCTCAGTGTGAAAATCTAAACATTCTAATGTGGAAAAATTGAAGATGCTGCAGAGAAAAATAATTATAGAAGGTTGCCTAGTTTTTA
Organism: Parazoanthus swiftii; assembly: GCA_025403585.1. NCBI lineage: Eukaryota > Metazoa > Cnidaria > Anthozoa > Zoantharia > Parazoanthidae > Parazoanthus > Parazoanthus swiftii. Next base: position 7,116 of record JAOBYE010369313.1, read on the forward strand.
AAAGAATTCTGACTTAAGTAAAGTGATGTGGCATTGTGTTATGTGCAGGGAAGCTGGAGTTGGTTTTGCTTCTTCGCCGCCCAGTGTTCCACAGTTTGACTGCAACAGAACAGAAATCCTCAAGCTGCTCTTGACTTGTTTCTCAGAAGCGATGTACCTGCCTCCAACACGTAAGTAATGACAAACTGTCTGACAGAGAGCACAATTGTGTAAGGCACTAAATAAGGTACATTATTTTATTATATGGCTGACTGATTTCACGCGCTGTGATTGGGTAATTTCAGGTTTGTAAGTAGCCGTCAGGACCTGTAGTTCTCGGGTGGCTGTCATTTACAGCCCACTTACTTCAGATAATCAACAAAGCCATACAATAAGCATCTTATTAGCCTCATTTGCTCAGTTCGTATGGCAAGTTATTGATCCTTGTTTTTTCCTTCCTTGTTTTCATGGCCTACGAGCTTCGTGCTTGGGCCATAAAAGGAAGGAAAAAACTTGGTCCATAACTTGCCGTTCGGACCTTGCACTCAGCTAATAAGAGGTATGTACAATGTATTCATGACATGCATTTCATATACTTTTATGTAATTCACATTTCCGAGTGTGGTTAACACCCAACTACTGTACATGCAGTTTAATTTATTCTTTGTGGCAGTGGCCTAATCAATCTACGCTGTGTTTTAAAACGTGACACTGCAGGTTCATGCATAAAATTATGGTTTTCTGAGAAATCAAACTGATCTATATTATTTTTGTCAAACAATTTCTAAAGAGTTTTATGCCTCCTTGAATTCCAGAACAGCTTGAAATTTTTTCTTCCTGGAAACTCTTTTAGAATAGTTTTGAAGTACTCCTAAAAAATTGAAGTACAATGTACAATAAAATATTTAGTATAAATATAATTTAAAAAATTAAAAGATAAGTAGTGTATGAGTAGTGTAAATCAGATTCAGTGTGATTTTGTTTTCTACTGTATCCCCAGCGGAAAACCATACCAGACCTAACAAGTGGTTGAGTTTCTTTGCATCATCAGAGAACAGGTTTGTGTATAAGTTTTCTTTGAAATTGTTGGTTTATAATGTTTAAGCAAGGGAGCCAGTACATTGTCAGCTTGTGAATCTATTTTGAAATGGTGGGCCAGTGACAAGTACATATTTAACTATAAAACTAATTTTAAGAAAATAGATCCACTGTACATGTCGACTTTGGGACTCAGTTCGTGAGTCAAAAAATTAATAGCACTAATGGCCTTCAAAACTAATCACTGTGGGCAAAAAGGATTAATTTATTGTTCAGCTAGCTGCCATATTTAAATCATTGCATAAGGTAAAATGATGTGACATTCAAATTTCAGATATCTGAGCCATTGGCACGGCACTCTGTCAGTTGAGAATTAATTTCATGTTAATTTTTAATCAAATCACTGTACATTCAGTTATTTGCTTTGATTTTGAGAAAAACAAAGATACTGTGTGCAGTTCATCAGTTCTGCAATTGCAAGCAGTTTCGACTTCAACTAAAATGGAATACAATGTTAGATGGAACTATTTAAGAATAGCTGTTTGTAAAGTTTAGATCGATCAACTTTGATAAACACATTCTGCGTTTCTTCTCATTTATGACGCTTTCTTTATTGTACATGTACATGTAGCATCTCTTAATTGAATTATTGCAAGTCAGTGTATTAACTACAGTTCCTCCTTTGTAGGCATGCCTTGCCACTCTTCACCTCTCTCCTAAACATCGTCTGTTCATATGACCCTGTTGGATATGGAATCCCGTAAGTACAGTATAAAGAATGAATGGCAAATTGAATGCGCACTCAGTTCTAGGGTCTGGTAAATTGAAAATTTTTCAAGGTACCAATTGATGAGACAAATCTTGTATTTTCACTCTGTACGTTCCGGTTGATTATTGTCGGAAAGGTGACTAACCTCAAGAATACGGCATACATGTACATATAGTACTGCACAGACACCAGCCTGTTTCCAGACCAGTTAACTTGAAAATCACTCAAACAGAGCAGTTGTCTTGATTTATAGTTTTATTTAGAGTTAAGCGTACAGTATATGATGACAGTATCAACGTGCTTTTGGTCTAAAGAATACGCTTTGTAAACACGCGCCTGTACATGTACATGTGTTCAGGTGTCATTGGTCAAAATAATTTATAGTAATCATGTGGCTGTATTGATATGTTGTTAAAATAAATGCAGAAATCATATAAGCGTATTGACGTTAGTAAGTTGGTATAAGTTCAGTAATCATGTGAGTGTATTTTAAAATTTGTATTAAGTTGGTATAAGTTCAGTAACTACCGTATGTGAGCAGGGACTGATCCAGAAATTATGGAAAGGGGGCCCAGACCCGCAATTCTTGGAAAGGGGGAACAAAGTTACATCTGTGCAACAAAACACATTTTTCAGTGTTTTTCTTGCACCTCCCCTAACGCTGCCCATATGTGACGTCACCTAATTAGTGTCATCACCTAAATTGTTCTGATGTGTGACGTCACCTATATTGTATTGATGTGTTATCCACAAATATGGTAATCATATGTTTGTTTTTGTAGATACAACCACTTAATGTTCGCAGACTACCGAGAGCCCCTGGTTGAGGTTGCATCTCAGTTACTGGTGGTCCTACTTGATCATGACACTGGCCAGGCGTCTACGGCCCCTGACTCTCCAGATATTGCAGGACCCTCAACACAAGACCTCGAGGTACAGAGTGATTACTTTCTCTTTTGTCATGTCATGAACGATGTCCATGTACAGTCTTAATTTGTATTTCCCTTTACGGCCACCCTCACTGTGAGGATTATTAGCTGACCACAACACCGGTATTAGCCTTTTAAGTCATCCGATAGAACCTCGAGAGACTAGACCAACGGATTAACGTCCCTGTCCACTGGCGGTGTGGCGAAGAAGGTTGCCCAAAATTCAACCCTGGACCAGGCCAGGGGATTGAACTCGGGACCACCGGTTGGCAGTCAAAGTGCTAACTTCGTACATACAACTGCGCTAACCTCGAACACACAAAAAGAAGCAATTTAAAATGCTCATGAATTATAAGAGTTAAAGTATTGGAGAACTTTTGTGCTTGACAGTAGTGGAAAGTTACTTAAATTGCAGTAAATGTAATGTACATGTATCACTTTGATTTCAAGAATCATCGCTGCCCCTTTTTTCTGTGCCTTAGGTTTAGTATACAAGTCTCCAAGCTATTGCTTTAGACTTGTAAATGTAGTTGTAAGAAAAGTTACATTTTGGTCACTGTGGATTTAACTTTGTTCTAAAGCTGTTCTCAATTGCGTTGTTTAATTGTTCCTTTTGTAGGGCTCACCTGCGGATAATCTGTTCTGCAACTATCTGTCCAGGATTCACAGGGAAGAGGTGGGCAACAACTTTCAACCATCCAACTCTTTTACTGACTTACACTGTACTCGCTGTTTAAGTCACTAATCTATCAATAAATCAATTCATTAATTCTTTAGTTTTTTTCATTAATTCTTTAACTAATTAATTCATTAGTGAGTTGTGTAACTACGTAACCGTGTGTTCAATTGGCCGTATTCCGGCACATGACTACAGTGCAGGGCTCGATTTTAAGGAAAATTTCTTGTAGTACAAGGGGTAACCAAGATTTATTTTTTAGTCGTCCCTCAAAAGTTGAGGTCGTTCTTAATAAAAGTGACTCAAACAGCTGTAACAGGTGTTTCAGCGTGTTTTATACTTTTTCCATTTAAATTTTTAACTAAAAGTAAGGCCAAACCAAATCAATTCGTAACATATATCAGTCGGTTGGTTCTAGTCGTCCAAAGGACAAAGTGACGACCGGACGACCGTAAAAATCGAGCCCTGCAGTGTATATGGAGTAGAGCAAACATTTACTGTTATCTCGTATGTTTTAAGCTCATCCTAACTCTTAGTTCGGATCAATCGTTTTTGTTTACTGCTTCGGCAAAATGTTTAAAAATCTTCCACAACGTATTCTTATTTCGTAGTATACAGTCAATTGAATGCTTCTTAATTTACCTCATGTAGCACCCTGATGAGTTCACTTACATGTGCTCACTACATGTACAAACTGTAGCTTATATTGCCTGAGTTGCTTCATTTTCACCCGGTCTCTTCAGACTCCATTTGTCTCCCAACTTACCGTTGCATTTTTCTTTTCAGGATTTTCATTTCATCCTTCATGGCTTAGCCAATCTACTAAACAACCCGTTGATTCAGGTAAATCATTTCATTTATCTGCAGCCGAATGAGCGAAGCTTAATGAAAGAGAAAACAGATGGTTTCATAAATTCTTCATGGATGTAATATGAGGTTAAAATATTTTAGTATTGTTAGAGTGCGATGGTACTGTATGACAAACGACAATATGTAAAGATCTTGGTTGGTAAGATTCAACAAGAGAGTTTGCAAATTACTGTGGTCTATTTCAACCAGAAACAGCTTTATCTGTAGCTACTGTAAGTTTGCCTGACTGTTCGATTTCTTGGGCTAGACTAAAACTGATTGTGTTACATTCACCTGTTGAAACAACAGGCTTAGTACCATGTCTGCTTGACCACCTCTGCAATTATGTCTGTTTGTTGTTGTTGTAAGGCAAGTTTAAGAAGGCAGTATTGAACTGTGGTTCTAAACTATAATTATGTTAGAAATGCAATTATGTTACCGTTCTTCATTGGCTTATAAACCTGTGAAGTATGGTAACACCATTGTTACGTCAACTGGCGTTGTGTGGGATAAGATATATTTCTTGATTAACCTAAAAGCGTTGTTATAAAAGACATTGGTCTTTTTTAATAAAATTAGCAAGATAAATGAAATTTTTGATCAGCAGTTTTGAAGACATGATGTGAAACCAAAGTTTCATTTGTGTAATTTACAGACTTATTTGCCAAACTCGTGTAAGAAGATCAGCTTCCATCAAGAGTTGCTGGTCCTATTTTGGAAAATGTGTGACCAGAATAAGGTAAGGGGCTGTAAGTCTACTCATTCATGATGATCTTTATGTAGATACTGAAAATATAAATTCTCATATCAAGTGAAGTATCCTCTCCTTTGCCAGTGATATTGTTAGTTATGATTTACTTGCACTGTAACTTATAGTCTGTAATATAATGTACATGTATAAGACGTAAGTACAATTGTTAATAATTTTTAATGATAATTTGGTAATAATAGTATAATAATGTAGTAATAATTGTAAAGGCAATAAGTGAAGATTGGTTCCTTTATACATAGTTAATAGAGCAAAATGGTTATGAAACTCGGCCAGTGTCTTTGTTAAAGGTTTTTGTTCGTTGGCCTTGACGGTGCACAAAACACGAAATGTATTGAAACGCATATGAACAATTAAGCAGTAAAAATATTTGGGCTCGTAGTGTTCACTGACACCGTTCGTTAAACCAAAGACTATTAAGCAGCTTTGCACACTTTTTAAGTTTGTTGAGCTTCACAACCAGTTAGTTCTATCAACTATGCTTTTCATTTTCTGTTGATTAAACAATACATTTTGTTAGGGGGTATGTCGTCCAGCTGGAGCAGTTGGATACAGCAATACCTAACATATTCTTGGTAAATACTAAGAAATGTAGGAAGTCTTAAGACCATCAAAGTGACCGTTAGTTGTAATGTCACAACGAAAAAGATAATTTTTAAGTGTGTACTTTGGTTGACCGCTTTATCTCCTTTTTGGCAGTTGTTGATATTGTAATGTGTTCAGTACAGACTCTGGTTAACGATATGAAGAGTTCTGTGGCTAATTCTGGTCTAATATCTCATTGCAGAAATTTCTGTTCTATGTCTTGAAAAGCAGTGATGTTCTGGACATCTTAGTTCCTATTTTGTACCATTTAAATGATGCAAGGTCAGATCAGTGTAAGTAATTCCCTTTCCTTCCCTCCATCTTTCCTCTCTCCCTCCTTCCCGATATTGGACAGAAATTGTCATAGAAAAAACTTGATTAAGGACTTGACTTGTCACGGTGAAATAAACTGCTTATAGCTCTTATGTTCAGCTCCAGCATTCGTTCACTTTGAAAATGTTTATAATATCATTACGAGTTGCTTACTGCATCGAATAGATATAATTTTAGATGTATAGGCTTAGGTGAACTTTGTTTATACAGGGTAGCCCACTTAGTTCAGAGGCTGATTTTCAAACGGACCCTATATATGCTTAAATAATTACAATATGATACAGTAGTTACATTACAAAATATACGTGTAACTAAATCTAAAAACGTACAGAAGTGTAAAAACTGTTAAAATGCACAGCTAAAGCTAGATACTATTAAGATTAAATTTTTAAAATTGTCATTGTTGTCCTTACATTCTGCGCTGTTTATTCTGCAGCAAGACTGGGCCTGATGCATATCGGTGTCTTTATCCTGTTACTTCTGAGTGGGGAGAGAAATTTTGGTGAGTTACCGAGAAGGGCTTTGAACGAAAAACAGTAACAGAAATGTCTATTGATTGCATTTTTTTGACATCTTTCACGGATACAATACGGCAATTTTGCCGTCGCAGGTTGTGCTTTTGTATTTAAGCATTTGAGGTATAAAGTTTTTTTGTATCTAAGTAATTAGTTTTCGAAATTAATCGTGGAAGACTTGTTATAACCTCGAACTGTGGATCTAAATCAGGCCCCTCTAAGCTGTCATGCATGCCAGATTATTTGCGTTGTCTGTTACTGCAAATGACCGACTGTCTCTGAATGTACCTGTAGGTGTTCGACTGAACAAGCCCTATTCAGTCCGGGTTCCCATGGACATACCTGTGTTCACAGGGACACATGCCGACTTCCTGATCATTGTAAGTATAGAAAACTTTTCACAAGTGGTTTTACTGTGTATTCTTTACAATCCCCACAATAATACGTTTGACAAAGCAGATATCAGGAAGGCACACCGAGTTGTTTAAAGTGGTTGTCAACTGACTGCTTGAGTTTTAGTGTGTTGAAGTCTGAAAACCAAATAGAGTATCCTGGAGCTTAGAGTTTGGTTCTGTCGCATTCAGCTTCAAATTAGAACAAGGAACGTGAATTGAATTCTTACATGTGCCCACAGCAACATGAAGTCGGATACTGTCCTGCAGTTACTAAGAAACTGATTATCAAATAACAGTGTTTTTTTTAAACATTTTGCGTTTTGCAGGTATTTCACAAGATTATTACGACTGGTCATCAGAGGTTACAACCCTTGTTCGATTGCCTGCTCACCATCGTCGTGAATGGTTTGTATTAGGAATCTTGCTGATGCGATAAACACTTAACTGAGTCCTGTCACACGAGGCCATTGTGCTTGCAATTTGCAATGTAATACCACTGTGAATGAAGTTGCTAAGGGACGGACCATTAAACATTTGAGGAAGGGGGGGAAGGGGGGAGCAAATACCAAAAAAGAATTCGAGCACAGATTCCACTAGCGAAAAAAAAATCCTGCGGCTGAATTACGGTAAAAAAATACCCAGATTTCCAAAAAATAATCCGGCAAATCTTTCAACTCGAAAAAAAATGCCCACCCCCCCCCCCAATATCTAATGGTCCGTCCCTAA